>PVJC01023286.1:0-26508 GCA_004026665.1 Murina feae | reverse complement strand
GCTGGCCTGGTCACCCCATGCAGCTTGGTGTTCAGTCGTTTGGTCATCCCTTACTAACCCCCTGCCGGCATGGTTGTCCCACACAGCCTGCTTGTTCAGTTGTTTGGTTGTCCCTCACTAACCCTCCCTGCCATCCTGGTCATAAGCAGCCATCTTGTGAGGGCGTATGATTTAATTTGCATATTACCTCTTTATTATATAGGACTAGAGGCCTAGTGCACAAAAATTTGTGCACTCGGGGGGGTCTCCCTCAGCCCGGCCTGTGCCCTCTCGCAGTCTGGGACCCCTTACGGGATGGGATGTCCATCTGCTGGCTTAGGCCTGCACCCCAAGGGATCAGGCCTAAGCTGGTAGTCAGACAACCCTCTGGCAGCCTGGGAGTCTCAGGGGATGTCCATTTGCCAGTGGGGAGCAGGCCTAAGCTGCAGTCAGACATCCTTAGCGCTGCTGAGGAGGCAGGAGAGGCTCCCGCCACCACCGCTGCTGGCAGCCATCAGCCTGGCTTGTGGCTGAGCAGAGCTCCCCCTGTGGGAGTGCACTAAACACCAGGGGGCAGCTCCTGCATTGTGCATCTGCCCCTTGGTGGTCAGTGTGTGTCATAATGACCAATCATTCCTAGTTTTTCTGCTGTTAGGATCAATTTGCATATTACCTTTTATTATATAGGATAGAGGCCTGGTGCATGGGTGAGGGCTGGCTAGTTTGCCCTGAAGGGTGTCCCAGATCAGGGTAGAGCTCCTGCTGGGGTGCCTGGCCAGCATGGATGAGGGGCTGAGAGCCATTTTCAAGCTGGTCAAGCACCCCAGGGAGGACCTTCACCTCATGGGGGTGTGGCTAGCCTGGGTGAGGGGCTGAGGGCTGTTTGCAAGCTGCTCACATCTCCTTTAGGGTGGGGTCCCTGCTGGGGTGTCTGGCCAGCCTGGGTGAGTGTCTGAGTGCCATTTTAGGCCGGCCACAGTCCCTTCATGGTGGGTTCCCTACTGGGGTGCCTGGCCAGCCTGAGTGAGCGGCTGATGGCTGTTTTCAGGCTGGCCACACCCAGGGGCTGAAAGCAGGTATCTGGGATTTATTTATCTTCTATAATTGAAACTTTGTAGCCTTGAGCAGAGCTCAGGGCTGGCCAAGACAGGCAGCAAGTTTGGCTTCCTCCATCACTGGGACAACCCAAGCTCCTGCTTGCTCCACTCCATGATTACTGCCATCTTTGTGATGGAGTGAGGGAGTGACAGAGTGAGGGAGTGATAGTTAATTTGCATATTACTCTTTTATTAGATAGGATAGCCAAGATTTGGAAGCAGCTGAAGTGCCCATTAGCAGGTGAGTGGATAAGACAGCTGTGTTGCTTTTACACAATAGAATACTACTTGGTCATAAAAGGAAGACAATGTTACCCTTTACCACAGCATGGATAGACCTAGAAAACATTATGCTCAGTGAAATAAGCCAGTCAGAGAAGGACTAGAACCATATGACTTCACTCACATGTGGAATCTAATGAACAAACTGAACTAACAAAGCAAAATAGAGACAGACTCATAGGTAGAGAGCAGGCAGACAGCTCTGATAAGGGGTTGGGTGGAGCAGGACTGAGCAAAAAAGAAAAAAAAATGTGGAAGAACGCATGGACACATGAGTGTGGTGATTGTGAGGCGGGGGCATGGCAGGAGATGGAAGAGGGTATGGGGGAATAAATGGTGATGAAGAAATATAAAGTAAATTTTAAATAAAAGCTGACAGGAATGAAGATATAAGTTGGCTGGGCCTTCTCGGGCCCGCTGTGTGGATTACCACCCGTCAGCACTCCTTCATTAAACGTCCTCCTCATCACTAAACTCTCTAGTGAGAAACCTTCTGAAAGCCTCTTTCCCGTTGCCACAAAATCAGAAAGACCAAGAGGAACATGCAAATCGGGGGAAAAAAACAGTAGCTCTAGATTTCTATGCTTTTTATTTATTCAGTCCAATCACTTCTCCTTAAGAACCTGCTCCATCAAAGAAAGGACTTTTTAAATTTGGGGCTAAATAAAGCCTTTTGAGATGTGCTGGTATAAATTAATGTTTATGCCAGCGCTAAGGTATAAATATTGATACCACCATGTATATGTGCTCACTAACAATCTCTGGAACCGTGAAATATTAGCACATCTTCTAGAGGACCTGAGGTAATTTCTACCTGTTTGCTTGTCCTTTTGCTCCACTTAAGATTGTTCAGACATCTTTATCTACATGCCATGAAATGAAAATATATGTGTATTTTTTTATTATTATGTAAAAAATGTATCATTTATTTCTTGAATCCTCACCCTTATTTGGTCTTATGAGAAATCAGCTAATTAATTACCTAATGCTGACGCTTCATTTTCTTTATTTCTTTATCGGGGAAACACTATTTGTCAGGCTTACACTCATAAACGTTTTCACGTGTATTATTTTGTTTGATCTTTATTTTTTTAAAATGAATATGCAAAAGAGAAATTTGAAGCTCAATTAACCACCCCCAAATTCATTTAGCTGGTTAATTGGCAGAGCTGATATTTTAACAAAAACACTTTGATTCCCCATCCCTTGCTTGTTCCACTGTTTACAATGCTCTCCAGCCAGCCCACCAGGGCCTGAGTTTGGGGTCACCCTGAATCATCATCTCCTGGAAGCCAGGCATCAAACTGGTACTTGAATGTGTTTCCTTGACTATATAAGGTGTGTGAGCAACCTATATAAGACTTGTTGACTCTATCATCATCGAGTTAAATAAAAGCTGTACACAAATCAAAAACAAAACTACTAAAACTTTTAGTACTAAAACGTTCTGCAGTGCTGGGTAAGTGCAGAATATAAAGTGTCTGCAGCATGCTTGATGGTTTGTAGATGTCTTTAGAATACTGATTATTTGTCACTTCCATGCTGAATTCAAAGTCTTGGTAGCTGTTGGTAAACTTGAGTAAAATCACTGGCTATCTTTTGGCTTTGTTTCAACTGGTAGATTCGTGGATAACTCGGTCCCATATAGCCCAACATCATGAAGTATGCATGTTGTTGAACTATTGAATCAAAAATCACATTTTCTATTAACACATTCTCATTAGATTTTTTAAATGCTAGCGGGGCAGTTCATCCTTTCATGCTTCAGCTTAGCTCCTCCTTCAGATCCCATAGGTGCCCCCCAACATCACCACACTTACCCCACTGCCCTTCTCCCCATGCCTCACCTCTCTCCTACATTTGGTCCCTTTTCCTTCCCTGTTTTTCTTTAGCTTTTATTCCTTAGTCATTATTTTTGTCCTTCCTTAAACTTACTTTTTTAACTTATAGACTTCACTATTTTAATACTCATTCTCTTTCCTTCCATTAAAAACAATATTCAAAATCAAAGTTTCTAAACTATCGTGGCCAATTATAAATTTAGGCCATAATTTTTAATTTAATTTTTCTTAACCATTCTGTGTGACCTGCTAAACCATCTGTGGAGGAAAGTAAATGAATTCAAAGCCAACTAGATGTCGATTCTAATCTTTAATTCTGACACTTTTAACAAATGTCTTAGGAAAATCATTGTAAGCTTCTCAGCCTCAATTCCTCAGCTATAAGATGAAATATTAATACCACCATGTAAGGCTGCTGCAGAGACCAAATGAGAGGAGGAATTCAAAGTGCATAACTGTGTTACCTTTGGAAGTTATTTAGCTTCAATTTATTCATGTTTAAAATGGTATAATAATTACATCTAGCTCATTGGGTTATGTAGCTATTAATGTGGCTAACATATATTGCTTAGAACTATGCTTATCACATTGTGATATATGTGTTACTATTATTATTTTGCATCATTTTGTATACTTCGTTCCATTCCCTTCTGGCCTGATGTGCTTCTGTTGAGGAATCATTTAATAGTCTAATGGGAGATCCCTTGTAGGTAACTCTCTGTCTCTCTTTCTTGCAGCCCTTAAGGTTCTTTCTTTATTATTAATGTTTGCCAGTGTAATTACCAGACCTAGCATTGAAAGGCGATCTCCTGTAGGTAGTTCTTTTCTACAAATGATATACAATAAGTATATTCTTAGTTTATTGACTTGCCTATGCTCAATGTGCAGAAAGCACAATTGGGCAGATGTAGACATATTAGAAAAGCTGAGCAATAGGACACGGTGACTGATTTTATTAGCGGGTTGAAGAACAGAAAGGAATAAAGAATGATTCTCTGGTTTAGATTTGGGTAACTCGATTCATGGTGATATCTTACATTAAGAGAAGAGGAGCAAGTTTTGGTTCAAAAAAAGAAAAGAAAGAAAAGGAGAAGGACTCAGGATATTAAATGGTACAAGGGCTACAGAGTCCATTGCATTGAGCAGTATAGAAAGTCACACTGGAAAGGTTTATTGAAGTGATAGAGAGAAAATGAAACCAGTGGATTGAAGAATGCATGGTCAATAAAGAAGTAGAAGCAGTAAGAGTAAGAAAGCCCTTCAAGAATATTGACATAAACAGGAGAGACATGGAATGTTGTTCAAAGGGCCTCTTTGAAAATTGCCAGATGCTGCATCAGTAACTATATTGATTATTCACCACCATAATGTTTTCTTGAGCTGCTATAATTTTCCAAGTCCTAGGTGGCAAAGGATAAAAAGTGGTTTAAGATTGATTTTAATCTAACTGAGGAAATAGATACATAGAAAATAAGAAAAAAGAGCATACACAAAGTAGCAACTATATGAAGCTGAAAATAGTGTTATGAGCAGTCAGTCTCAGAGTCACTGGTGTGGGCTAGAATATCTGGGTGAGGTTACAGAAAGGTGGCAAGTCTTAAAGCTTGTTGTTTTCTAAATATTTTTTTATTGATTTCACAGAGGAAGGAAGAGATAGAAACATCAGTAATGATGCACACCCCCTGCTAGGGATTGAGGCCACAACCAGGGCATGTGCCTTGACCAGGAATTGAACTGTGATTTCCTGGTTCATAGGTTGACACTAAACTACTGAGCCACACTGACCAGGCAACTTAAGCTTGCTCTTGCGGCAGGGCTAGGACTTCCTTGGGGGGGGGGGGCGTGTAAATGGGGTGAGTAGAGCTCCAGGCAAAGGCTTACTGGTGTCCGTCAGGGGTTAGGGATAGAGTGAGGAGTGTTTGTTCAGCTCAGTGCCTTATCTTTACTGGAAAGGTGGTTCTGTTCTAAAGCTTTCTCTGTGTCCTGCACAATAGCCAGCAATACAAGTAAAGATTAACCAGATGTATGCTGGGTAAATGCTGGTTATATAGGAAGGTGACATAGCATTTGCCTGGAATAAGACTAGAAAAGGAAAACTAAGGTCTTCAGACTCAGAGAGTTTATTGTGAGTTGCAAATTTGGATCTTTACAGAAAATATGAAATAACAATCTGATCTGAGTAAATACAGAATTCAATTCTGTGAAATTTAGGAAAAGTTGCCACTAGAGATAACCACCCTATAAAATTCCCTCATCATTCCCATTCTTTCTTACCCTTTACTCCTCTGGCATCAAGAAGTTTTATTTTTATTTTTTCTTTATTGATTAAGGTATTATATATATGTGTGTGTGTAGTTATCCCCCCATGGCCCTCCACCTCCTATTCATGCCCTCAGCCCCCTGGTGTCTGTGCCCATTGGTTAGACTTATATGTGGGCATATAAGTCCTTTGGTTAATCTCTCCCCCTTACTCCTACCCTCCCCTACCTTCCCTCTGAGGTTTGACAGTCTGATCGATGCTTCTCTGTCTCTGAATCTATTTTTGTTCATCAGTTTATGTTGTTCATTATATTCTATAAATGAGTGAGATCATGTCCTATTCATCTTTCTCTGACTGGCTTATTTCACTTAGCATAATGCTCTCCAGTTCCATCTATGCTGTTGCAAATGGTAAGAATTCTTCCTTTTTTATAGCAGCATAGCATTCCATTGTGTAGATGCACCACTGTTTTTTAATCCACTCATCTGCTGATGGGCACTTAGGCAGTTTCCACATCTTAGCTATTGTAAATTGTGCTGCTATGAAAATAGGGATGCATATATCCTTTCTGATTGGTGTTTCTAGCTTCTTGGGATATATTTCTAGCAGTGGGATCATTGGGTAAAATGCGAGTTCCATTTTTAGTTTGTTGAGGAAACTCCATATAGTTGTTCACAGTGGCTACACTAGTCTGCATTCCCACCAGCAAAGAAGTTTTAATTCAGTAAAAATTTCAATGTCCCTACTTCATGGGTCTTGCTCCTGTGGAGTTTTATAATCTCACTAGAGACCTGGTGCACAAAAATTTGTGCACACGGGGGAGGGGGGGTCCCTAAGCCCAGCCTGTGCCCTCTTGCAGTCTGGGACTCCTCAAAGGATGGCCACCTGCTGGCTTAGGCCCACCCCCCAGGGAATCAGGCCTAAGCTGGCAGTCAGATATGCTTCTGGCAGCCCGACATCTCTCTGGCAGCCCAGGAGCCCTCGGAGGATATCCACTTGCCAGCAGAGAGCAGGCCTAAACTGCAGTTGGACATCTTTAGCATTGCTGAGGAGGCAGAAGAGGCTCCCACCACCACCACTATACTGGGAGCTGGCAGCCTGGTTTGTGGCTGAGTAGAGCTCCCCCTGTGGGAACACACTGACCACCAAGGGCAGCTCCTGCATTGAGCATCTGCCCCCTTGTGGTCAGTGTGTGTAGTAGTGACCAGTCATTCCAAGTGGTTCTGCTGTTAGGGTCAATTTGCATATTATCCTTTTATTATATAGGATAGAGGCTTGGTGCATGGGGGGGGGGTTTGCTCAGAAGGGTGTCCTGGATCAGAGTGGGGTTCCCACTGGGGTTCCTAGACAGCCTGGGTGAGGGGCTGAAGGCCGTTTTCAGACTGGCCACAACTCCTTCAGGGTGGGGGTCCTGCTGGGGTGCCTGGCCAGCCTGGGTGAGAGGCTGACGGCTGTTTGCAGGCTGTCCACGGCCCCCAGCAACCCAAGCTCCCAGTGAGGCTGGCTGGAAGCAGGTATCTAGGTTTATTTGTCTTCTATAATTGAAAGTGTTGCCTTGAGCAGTGGCCACAGCTGGCCTAAGCAGGCCGGGAAGCTTAGCTTTTTCCATCACCAGGACAATCAAGCCTCCTGTTTATTCTAGCTCTGTGGCTGCTGGCCGCCATCTTGGTTGGGTTAATTTGCCTATAGTCCCTCTGATTGGCTGGTGGGTGTGGCTTGGGATGTAGCAGAATGACAAAATTACTATATTACTCTTTTATTAGATTTGATTGGAGAACAGCACTGTGAAAACCAGGATAAGAAGAACTCACTAGATGGCAGGTGAAAATGGGAATATTTATTTAGAGGAAATGAAGTGTATTCAAACTTGGAGGAGACCACATGAACCAGGGGAAGAAGAGAGGGAGGAAGGCGCCAGGGGAGTATTGTGGGGACAGTCACAGAGCATGGACAAAGGGTTAGAAGTAAAATAGCCCTAATCCATCATGGTTGGTACCTTACATTTCTGTGACTAATACTTTTATCCCACAAGGATAAACTCTAATGTCTTGAAAAAAAAAAACACAAAAAAAACAACAAACCAACAGCTCCTCTTCTCAGCAACTAAGGAGATATTGAATAGTTCAGGGAGTTTTTAAAAAATAGACTCCTTGTTCGTTTCAAGTGTCCTTGATGAAAGGCATGTGGGGCTAAGTATATTTTTAACCTGTCCCTTTGCAGAGACATAGGGCCATTTAGTCCCCCTGTGTTCATTGAGAGGTGTGTGTGGGGGCCGGAAGGGGGGATGTGGTGATGGGGGTGATGGAGAAACCACAGTGAAAGCTGTAGCCTCAGACTGGGCCAGCAGGTGAGCAATTTCCTTTCCTCAGTTACCTACAAATCCCAGCTTCCCAAAGGGCTGCACACAAATTGCCCCGAGCCCTACTTTTTTAAACACTCATTCCTGACGCATCGAAGAGGCTCAAAGGGGACAGTCCTCAGAGGTCGAGCTCCGCAGCAGTGCAGCCTCTGCTTGTCAGAGATAGAGCCTCCTCGCCGGCTTGCCTGGAGTTGCCCAAGTCTTAGGCTGCTGGAATCATGAGGAAAACCTTCATTTTTGATAAAACTCTTCTCTGGGCTGTTATTTTTAAACTCAGCTCTCCTCTGTGTGACACACGTACATCTACTTCTGGGTCTTTTCACAGGAAACTTAGCGCACACTGTATCAACGGTGTCTGCCATGCTGAACCCACAGGATTTCTTGGGTTTTTTTGTATGTATATATCTATTATTCTTCCCACTTCCCTATGTCCGTGTTTCTTTATTCCCTGTCAGTGTCTAGCATTTAATGTGATTATGCGGAGATGGGAGGTTGTCACAGACCTTTTGGGTCCACCTGTTAAATAGACGCCCAGAAAGCCCATGGCACATTGCCTCAGAGTGAGTGTTGGATCCGGTTTCTTAAATGGGAATGAGGAGAGTCCTGGGACACTTTTTGCTACAAGTGATTGACACCTTTAGCATCTGTATCTCCACACTTAACCGGGCTGGAGCCTCAGAAATCAGAGAAAAGCAAGTATGTGATGCAGGAAGAAAAGAAGTTATTTGTCAGGAGATCCATGAGGTGACCTTGACAAAAAACAAAGGCCTTAAAATTCTTTATAAAGAGATCATTTAATGATTTCTAATATCCCTTGGAATTCTAACATATGACTTGCTATAGCTCCTGTTTGTCTTGGTCCCCCATGTTTCTGCTTCATGGACATTCATATTATTTTCCCGTCGGTGTTTGGTTTTAGAAGACTTGTGTTCTGTTGTCAAAGGTAAATGTCCAATACATCTCAGGGCTTATGTGCAGCATGGGATTTGCATAGTTTTTGTATTTCTAAAAGCCAGTGCTCAGAAGCATCACTAGAAAGCAGTATTTCGGTGATAGCTGAGCAATAAAACCTGGACACGTCTTTGATGCTTTGAGTTTTATGACTTTTTTAGTAATCAAACTAGTTAATTATTTTTTTTCCACACTTAGGTAGCACATATTTTGTCATTTTCTTCATTCCTCAAAGTTTTGACTATGTGCTTTGTGGGAGAAAATTTCCGCACACTGTCATCCTGTGATCCACCCACACAGAGGTGTCACAACCAACAGTGTGAAGAGAAAACTCTCTGCTCACCCATGGTCCCAACACATTAGGGAAATGTTAGACTCTGTGAAGAAAATATAGTTAATATGATGTTTTTCAATATCAAACTAATATAGAATGAGTGATATACCATGAATGCAGAGCTGTGTTTCCTGTGATATTCTCTTTTTTTTAAATATATAGTTATTGATTTCAGAGAGGAATGGAGAAGGGAGAGAGAGATAGAAACATCAATGATGAGAGATAATCATTGATTGGCTGCCTCCTGCACGGCCCCCATTGGGAACTGATCCCACAACCCAGGCATGTGCCCTTGACTGGAATCGAACCTGGGACCCTTCAGTCTGCAGGCTGATGCTCTATCCACTGAGCCAAACCAGCTAGGGCTCCTGTGATATTCTTGATAGTCACTTCACCATTCAAAAATGTTCCATTTTGCGGTTTGCATACCTAAGAAAGATAAGCAATAACTGTAGCCATACTTAGAAAAGACAATTATACTTGCTTGTTGATTCTAGGGTATTAACTCCTAGAAACCTCACAATCAATAGTGTGTGTGTGTGTGTGTGTGTGTGTGTGTGTGTGTGTGTTTCAGTCATTTCCACTCTTCAGGTTGCATTTCATGGTGCTGAGCAAATAGTATGTGAAGAGTGAGGAATTTTTTTTCACATTACCATCAATAAATGAGTTTAACTGCAATACAAATCTTATAATCCACCTCTTCAATCCCACTGGCAGTGGACAAATCCTGTAGCTTAAGAGGTAAGCCTTCAAATATACTTCAACTGGTAGACTGAAGTTTGTTTTAGGAAAAGTCAAGGTTTTGCAATCCTTTGCATTTATTGGAGTTTCCTGTTTCCGTGGCTTCCAAGACTTGACTGAAATTAGGCTTCCAGTGTTTAGAGTTTCAGGATGTGGGGCTTTGGCCAGTTCCTTCTCTCTTACCTCGATTACGTTCAAAGTCTGTATACTGCTGTTCTAGAATGAATGTGTCGGGGGGGGGGGGGGACTCCTGCACAGCTGGCATGGCTGTGCCCTTGAATGCCTTGTCTAGAGCCAAGGGCCGGTGTCTCAAGTCGGTCCGCATGCAGCCAAACCAGGGTTGCTTTCTGGAAGCAGGCGGAACTAAAACTACAGGTCTTGGTGCTCCTGAAGAAGTGCTTTCAAATGGATTCAAAGGGAAACCTAGGCTCGGGCTTCAGGGGCTTTCGGCAAGCAGGGGTGGGCGCCTGATGAAATCAGATTTACAAAACAGAGTTTCATAGGCCTCACTTTTCTTACGGGGAAGAAAGAACCAAAAATCCTCTGGTTGTGGTCGTAGTCCCAGAGTAATAGTTTACGTTGAGCCCTAAGGTACAGAGGAGAGTCAGGAACACAGAGAGAGGCTTTATTTGGCTCTGAAGCAAAGCATGTGATTTCTGATGTTACTGACACAACTGTCACCTGGTTTCTGTGTGCAGCTCAAAAGTTGAGGGACCTCAAGTGGTTGATGAGGGTCTGGTCACCACAAAACATACATAATACAGGAATATCAGTAAGGTCTACAGATCCAGCTGTGCCATCTCCATGGTTTGGGGCTCAAACCCAGTACCTCCAGTAGTTATGCCTCATGAAGAAAATGAGTCTTTAATTCTTTTTTGTTACTTAATAGTTGAAACGTGGGGGTTGGGTGCAGATTTCTCATGGATTCTTGTCCAATGAAATTGAAGAATAAATTCGTGGACTAACATTTCTTTAGTAAAAAATGTGGAAGTTTATTGGAAGTATATACAAACTCTCCCCTTGGGAGGGGTCCCAGGTGGGAAAATCTTGCTGTATCTCTCTCTCTAATGGAAAAAAAAAAAGAAAAAAAGAAAATCTGTCTCATGTTCCTTTGTCTCCAGTTGATAGATGCTGCAGCTCTTTGTATGAAATGACCCTTTCTAATTGACCTTTCCTTAACCTAGGACCCCTGTGCTTTCCTCATTGATCGCCCTACTACATAGTATCAGTTCTAAAGGTCAGAACCCACATGGTACCCCCTTTTTCTCTCCCTCCTATCTTGCAACATTCCTCTATCTTCTGTGAAAATATGTTTTCCTCTTCCCTGTACCCGATGACTTTTTCCTATAATCTATGAAAATATGTTAAGCATTTTGGCGGCTTGAGCTATTTCTGCCCTTCACATATGCATTCCTCTCCCATGTACCCTCTTAATTCCCTACACCTGCCTGTTTTGTCTCTAAAATTCCTTTCATCATGATGTAAGAAGCAGACATAGAAAGATACCAAAAAAGAGACACTACAAAACTATATCTCTGTGTACAAGTTGCTGATCCAGATGACTTGAAAGCATTTTTTTTAGGAAATGGGCACAAATCTCTAAGGCAAGTAAATGTGAGTTGCACTTCATTTCAAGGGTCTGGTTACATTACACTTGAAAAAAATTGGAAGCAGCACAAGGAATGGGGCATCTCATACTCAGAAGTAAAGAGACCCCAATGAGTGTGGCAGTGGCAGGTGTTCAGAAGGGGTTCAAAGGTAGCTCAAGAGGAGAGAGCAGTGTGGTTGCTATGCTGAAGGTCAAGAAGGTGGTACTCCCAAGAGACACCTGAAGCAGAAATGGAGTTCTGGATCATCTTGCAGCAGCACCACAGGCAAAGCTGTGGCAGCAGGCAGATCCGGGACTCCTCAGCATTAGGTCAAAATGATTGCTTGTCAGGCAGATGTGTTTGTAAACTAATGACTTTCACAGTGTGATGAAATTGAAAATGAAGCCTAATTGCTTCCACTGACTTAACCCTTGGAATGCTTCCAGGCATGCCGACAGCCATGTGTCTTTAATCATGTAAGTTAATCACCTTCAGGCACATATCAGAACACAGTGGCTTGTGGGAAGTCTGGGAAGCATGAGTGTTCTGTTATTCAGTTACACTTCTAGGGCCATCATCCATTCAAATAAGGGCTCTGTGGCCCCTGTGCCCTTAAACTAGTGTTCGTTAGTAGCAACTAATACAGGCAGTTACGTGGCTCTATCATTCAGAAAAAAGATGAATTAACATTATGCAGGGTGTTTTTTTTTTAAGTGACTTTAAAACAGCAACAATCTCTTAGTGGTAGCAGAGTGAGGGGAGCAAGTCACAGTGAACCTCAGTCCAGCTCTAGGAGAAAATCAGAATTGGAAAATGGTCTAATAGTCAGGCCAACCTGATTAATGGTGACAATTAGTATTGGACCATAGTGCATAACCAACTGATTATGAATCATTTGAGCACTTTAGGTAAATTTTCAATACAGGCAATTAAAATGAAAAGAGTCATGATGCTTACATAATGACTTCATTAAATTAATTCGGTTCTGAGGTTGGAGAAAATTTTCTTTTGTCACAAGGAACCAGCAGAATTTAACTTCCATTCACTTTTGTTTAAAAGAGAACTGGAGAAAATACTGCGCGCACACACACACACACACACACACACACTGAACATGGCTTATTCTTTTCTGAAAGTGAACTGTGTTGCTGTGCAAGAAAGAACTGAAGGTCAGAGCATGGACTGAATCCCCTTCCATATTTGGATGAAGTAAGTCTTGTTCTCAGTTATATTTTGTACTCTGCTAAGTGCATGCATTGTTACGGTTAAAAGAATCTATTGTGGAGTGATCTGGAAGGGGCAGACACTTCAGAGAGATAAGTACTCCATTCTGTTACATAAACAATTGACTCAAATCTCGTGCTTCATGACAGAAGACAAAGCTGGAGCCAAGTCCAAATACTGCGTCTCAGGCAGTCAGGGGAACAAAGATTCCTTCAGGGGAAACGCGGTCATTCAGTCAAAGCAGTAAGAGTTGTGTGAAGGGAAAGGAAGAAGCTCGGTAGGTCTAAGCAGGAGCTTTATAGTTTACACAGTGCACTTGCCTTTAAGTTATACACACACTCTGCAGAGGAGATCTCATGTGTATTAGTAATAACCAAGGCCTATTTAGCAGTTCACCATTTGCAAAACTCCCCCGTTATCTCTTCATTTCCTTCATTCTTCTCATAATTTTTAAAGACTCAGAAAGTTAAAGTATTATAATTTGTCCAAAATCACAGGACTATTAGCAGCAAAAAAACAAAACAAAACAAAACAAAAACAAACAAAAAAACCACAGGTATTTTAACTCTAGTTTTTTGTCCTACACACTATCTCCTGTCTCTCCTATTTCTTAAGACCCTTTATTCTAGGCCATTAATGACCTTTTTCAAAGTTAACACTTATAGTCACTGTATTCTTTTGTAGGTGTCTCACAGTGAAAAAAAAACACTTTAAATTCCAGCTTATGTGTGGTGATGATGTTCCTACCTTTTTCTTTGTATTTCATTCCTGATTAGACTGTGGTGTCTTTGAATGCACACACTGACTTGTCTAGCACAGAGCTGGGCCTTCACAGCAGGAAGGATAAGCCTGTGCATATCCCCACACTGGTGAACACCATCCTAGCATGTCCTTTCTCCTAAAATGCAGGATGACCAGAGGCAGCACTAAAGCCCTTCAAGCTGCCGTCGCTGCAAGGTTGACTTGGCACATGTGTTTAGAAACTTACTTCTGAGCTCAAGCCTCACTTGACACAACAAAATTACAAATTACCAAATATCATAAACTTTCAAAATTCTATGCACTTAGATGAAATCAAATGTTGAATTCAGAAATGATGAAAAAATTAAGAATTAAGGACTCATTGACCTTTATTTCACTTTCTATAGTGGTCTTACCACTACTTACTGCTATTTGGAGAGCTTTCATTGGTGGCATTCACCCTTAACAATGTTTCCTGAGAATTTAGAAAGCAGGCATGTGTACATATGTGTGTGGGCATAGCTTATGTGTACATATTTGTGTATTACAGTATCTGTTCACCAGTGTTCTCCTTTCCTCAGGGTAGCCTATCTCCTCAAAGCTCCTGCCCCTTTCTTCTCCTGGAGTCTCTCCTCTCAGGTGGTAAGACTTAGGCTAAGGAGCTAACTTAACCAATTACAGACAGGTTTGCTAATCTATCAACTTCAAATCCAATGGGTCTGACTCACAGGACTGTTTCCACCAAATGTTTTATGCCTGAAGATGTTCCATAAAGTGCCATACAGAACAAAAGACTGTCTCTTTCCAGAGTTTTATACAAAAGCAAACAGATAAAAATGAATACCTCAGGTGGTCTTCTCAGGGAGAAAAAGTCTTAGAACGCGCATCACCTTTTTTTTTTATTTCTCTCCTCTGATCCTAATGATAGTCTCCATGGCAATGACATTCTTCATGCGTCTGGTGTCCTTCCCGGGTTGCTTAGCAAGTTCTCTGTTCCTAGTGACCATGCCTCATTCACCTACAAACGGCATACCAACCAGCTCTGGGAGGGTGGAAGTGTAGTCTTTACATGCTGTGTCTTGGTGGGCCAGAGGTATTAGATTCATTTCCATGCAACTTATCAGCTTCATTCTCATGACCTTAGAGTTATACTTTGAACACAAGCATTTGGGGCACCTGCTGGAAGGCCTCTATTCACCCAAGCAGAGTTTCTGGAATTTCTACCTCTATATCTAGTTGTAGTAGTCCTCAGGGAGTCAGCTTCTCCTAAAAAGGGCAGACTTTGGAGAATGGAATTTAAATGCTGCCTTCACCTCTTACCAGCTGTGATTCTGGCCATCTGATGTAACCACTCTGAACCTCAATTATCCATCCGGAGACTAGGTAAGCTAATAGCAACGACATAGTGAGCTCATGAGGAATGAAAAAAAATCTCAAAAGTACCAGTACCTGCCCACAGGAAGCTATCATGAAATATTTACTCCCTTCTGTCTTCACAGCAGCCTTCTCTGTTACTGCCCCGCCACTCCCACAATTTTCATTATTCTCACTCTTCTCAAAAAACTTGCAGTTTATCACATAGCTCAGTAATAGACTCCTGACCTTATCACCAATAATAATAATTGTATCACTCCTACTGTCATAGCTGGTTTCAGCTCCCTAAGTGACAACAGCCCCAATGCCAATGACCCAATGCGGTCGCTGATTGGTATGATGAAAAAGAATAGTTATTTATCTGGTGAATCCAACCTTGACAAACACAACTTTAGTCAAACTCCTCAGCATCCCAAGTCAGCAACTTTACATAAAAACTCACAGGATTTTGGGTATGACAATCCTTTCTAACTGGATATGCTATTGCTTTGGGCTTAAGAATTCTGAACTATGGAACTTGGTATTTGTTCTCTATTTTTCCCCCTAAGTCTAAGCTGCCCCAAGATTTAGACACTCCTTTCAGATGTTTTCATGAATTCATCCTATCGTTTTTATGTTTGTTTGTTTTTCACTGTATCTTCTTACTTTCAGGGGTAGGGAACATTTTTTCTGCCAAGGGCCACTTGAATATTCATAACATCATTTGAGGGCCACACAAAATTATCAACTTAAAAATTATGTTGCTATGAAAAATGCTCCTAGATTTATTGAATTTTGAATCCCACCCACAGTTGCCTTGGCAGGACCAGACCAAATGATACTACATAAGGACCAGACCAAATGATACTACCTAAGGACCAGACATTCTCCCCTTGCTTTCTTCCTTTAGTACCTAGAACCTAAAATTGTTACACTAGTCTGTACTTTCAGAGCATTACACCTCATGTCTAAAAACTTGCAATCTCCTTGTAGCAAGTCAAGAATTCCTCCCCTGGCTTTCAAATTCCCTTATAATCCAATACCTCACCTACTCAATTTGCCCCCATTATTCTCTAGCATGTCCTCTCCAATTTAGTAAACACATTCTTATTCTGATTACACACTATACACATTCCCATCTCTTGGCCTTTACCAAGACAGTCTCCTAACCTGCATTTCTTTTCCCCTTTGTGTCTGCCTCATTTCCTATTCTATGCATCATAAGCCCACAAGCTCTTTTCCTGTTCACCACTATATCTCAGTACATAGAAAATTTCCTGACACATGATCAGCTTTCAGCCAGTGTTTGTGACTGTCCCTCAAGGCCCACTTCAAAGCTAATTGTTTTTTACATCTACACTGTTTTATTAAATTCATCCCACCCACATTCATCTTCATTTTTTAGCTGATGATATGCTCTTGAAGATGGAATCTATGACTTGCATCATTTGCTTCTCGCAGTGTCTTGATAATGTGAGAAAGTAAATATGCTTTGGGGAAAGATCTGTAATGACACAAGGATGATTCATAAAATTAATTGATCACTTACTATTTGCCAGGCACTGTTCTAAGATCTGAGATGGTGGCCTAGATGAACTGGGTTCTGTATCTTCGCTGCTACTTATATGACCTCACGTAGATAGACAAATTCTCTGAGCTTTGGACAACTCCTTTATAAATTAAAAGGGTTTATCTAGGTTAGTTGTGATGTCTCTTCCATTTATAAGATTATCTGAATTTTAAATATTTATTTATAGGTTCCTGAATGGTGGCCCATAAATACTTGCTGACTAATGAATACTATAGCCTTTACCCTTCCAAACTCATGATTGTGTATTTTCAGTTTCTTTTAATTTATTCGTTCTTATTGAATGTCTTCCTTAAGTATAGGGAATATAGCCAAGTCACTAGTTGGTGGGACAAATGACCTCTCTTTGGGTTATCCCAGCTTTGGTTTAATTCTTCGAAAGGATACTTTTTATTTAGCTTGAATTCTGGTTTGGACAGGAGAATATTGATGACCTTTAAGCACTTTTCTTCCCTGAGATCTTCAAAAATAACTTAGTTTTATCTCACAGGCCTTAAAAACACTCCTATGTCTTGAGATTGTAGCAAAAACATATTGGCCAAGACATTTTTTATAGAGTCCTTCTCATGTCAGGCCCTGCCTTGAGCTGTCCTTGTGGCAAGCTGGCTCCTCGACTCTGACACCAATATGCTCACAAATGCCTTTACTCTTTGCCTATAACCAAATTGTGCCACCAGATGAGCTTTAAAGAGCAAATAATCTGATCTTTAGCTAATTATTCTTTTGGACAACTTTAGAAAATTTATCTAAAGTAGGATACTTTATATACTTTCAAGATAAGATATAAGATGACCACAAATTTTAAAATATTTCTTTTGAATTGGAAAACTAAAAAAAAAATCAGAGCCACTAGTCTGAGATCTCTGTTAGTTTCTGGGGCTTGTTTAGATTCTGAGATAAACAAACGATTACTGTTGTCCTCCTCCTTGAGGGGCCAGTCAGATTAGGAAATAAAGTTTACTCAAAATCTGTTGTTGTTGTTGTTGTTGTTTTACAGTCACAATATTCTTCTCTATGAAGATGGGCATGCGGTGGTGGCAGATTTTGGAGGTAAGATTTTCATGTATAATTCCTCAAATGATATCAGTTTCTCTCTTCCTTGCATAGCTTGTGCCTCATATTGTGTAACAGACATTAGATTCCACCCTGACAACTGCACTTATCTAAGTCATTCAAATTTCAATGATCCTGCTTTATTTTTAAGTATATAATTTATTTTCAGTTTCCCCCCTTGGATATCCTCAGCTAAAACAGAGGAACTGAGAAGTTAAAGAAGATAATTTCTTAGAGTTTCAACATTTTACCTGTAATCTTTAACGTGGATTTGTTTTGTTTTCCTCAGAATCAAGATTTCTACAGTCTCTGGATGAAGACAACATGACAAAACAACCTGGGGTTTGCTGCTGCTTGTGTTCCCTTAAATTGTGAAATAATTAAAATGTTTGCACTCAGCATGAGAGGAAATGAGATGAGAATAGCTTTAAGTGGAAGAAATGTCATTGTCCCAGGGACAGGATAATGTTTTGTGCTTTTATTTTCAGTCAGCCCTCAAAGAACCCATTTCAAGGCTGTCCCAGAGGAAAATAGATTAGATGTACATCTAATCTAATAAAAGCATAATATTGAAATTGATCATCCCTTTGGGACACCTAAGCCACGCCCACCAGCCAATCAGAGCTACTGTATGCAAATTAACCCAGCCAAGATGGAGGCCGGCACTCACGGAACTGAGTAAACAGGCAGCTTCCATTGCAGCAGGAGTAAAACTGTTTGCAGGCTGCCTGGGCATCTCCCAGCTCAAGACAATAACATATTTGCAAACAACAGACCCAGCCGGACTACTAAAGCCAACATTGTTTCATTATAAAAGCCATGAGCTGAAGCAGAGAGGTTTCGTTACCCACCTAGGCCTCAGCTTAAAGGAACAGTATATCAATTATAGAAGATAAACAAACCCCAGAAATCTGCTTCCAGCCAGCCTTGCTGGGACATTGGGTCATTGGGATCTGTGGGCAGCCTGAAAGTCTGAAAGCGCCCCTCAGCCCATCACCCACGCTGGCCACACCCCCCAGTGGGGTGAGGGACCCCACTGGGGGGCTTGGCCAGCCAGCAAACAGCCATCAGCCCCTCACCCAGGCTGGTCACACCCAAATGGGGTGAGGGACTCCACTGGGGGGCTTGGCCAGCCTGAAAACAGCCATCAGCCCCTCAACCAGGCTGGCCAGGTACCCCAGTAGGGGCCCAAAACCTGAAGGGACTGGGCAGCCTGAAAGTCTGAAAACGGCCCTCAGCCTGTCACCCAGGCTAGCCACACCCCAATAGGGTGAGGGATCCCACTGGGGGGTTTGACCAGCCTGCAAACAGCCATCAGCCCCTCACCCAGGCTGGCCAGGTACCCCAGTAGAGGCCCAAAACCTGAAGGGACTGTGGGAAGCCTGAAACTCTAAAAATGGCCCTCAGGCCCACACCCAGGCTGGCCATACCCCAGTGGGGAGAGAGACCCCACTGGGTGGCTTGACCAGCCTGCAAACAGCCATCAGCCTCTCACCCAGGCTGGCCAGGTACCCCAGTAGGAGCCCAAAACCTGAAGGGACTGTGGGCAGCCTGAAAGTCTGAAAATGGCCCTCAGGCCCGCACCCAGGCTGTCCACACCTCAATGGGGTGAGGGTTCCCACTGGGGGGCTTGGCCAGCCTGCAAACAGCCATCAGCCCCTCACTTGGGCTGACCAGGCACACCAGCAGGTGGACATCCCCAGAGGGGTCCCAGACTGTGATATATATATATACATACACACACACATACACACACATACACACACACACACACACTAGGGGCCCAGTGCACAAAATATATATATATTTGGAAAATTTTATGAATAAGATAATACAGAATTTATTTCAAATGTAACTAATAAGTACATGGCAGGCATGGATAATTGGCTTTCATATTCAGATCTCTTTATTAAGTAGTATAGTTAAAACTTAATAGGTAACTCACTAGAAAATTTGTACCTCATCAGCATCTATTGACAACTCATGATCCACTTTAACATTATAAGACAACTAGAGACTCAGTGCATGAAAATTTGTCGATGTGGCGGGGGTTGGGGGAGTTCCTCAGCCTGGCCTGCCCCCTCTCACAGTACAGGAGCCCTCAGGGGATGATCTACTGACGCAGTCTGGCTTCCCTTTGTGGGAGGCAACTGGCTGATCAAGGGAAGGTGATGCCTCCATCATGCCTCTGCTGCTGCCACTGCTGGCCATCACAGCTGCCTGAGACTTGGCCCTTGCAGCCAACATGGCTTGCCTGAGCCTTGGGCCCTTATAGTGGCAGCTGCCATTCTTGGCCTGCCTGAGCCTTGGGCCAGCCCTGGCAGCAGCAGCCACCATCCTTGGCTTGCCTGAGCCTCCGGCATCTGCTATTGGGCCCTCTGGCAGCCTGGGAGCCCTCAGGGGATGTCCACTTGCCAGTGGGGAGCAGGCCTAAGCTGCAGTCAGACATCCTTAGTGCTGCTGAGGAGGCAGGAGAGGCTCCCACCACCAACGCTGTACTGGCAGCCATCAGCCTGGCTTGTGGCTGAGCAGAGCTCCCCCTGTGGGAGTGCACTGACCACCAGGGGACAGCTCCTTCATTGAGTGTCTGCCCCCTGATGGTCAGTGTGTGTCATAGTGACCAGTCATTCCTAGTTGTTCTGCTGTTAGGGTCAATTTGTATATTACCCTTTTAATATTGCATATTATAAAGGATAGAGGCCTCGTGCATGGGTGGAGGCCTGTTTTGCCCTGAAGGGTGTCCTGGATGAGGTTGGAGGCCCTGCTGGGGTTCCTGGCCAGTCTGGGTGAGGGGCTGAGGGCTGTTTTCAGACTGGCCACAACTCCTTCAGGGAAGGGGTACTGCTGGGGTGCCTGGCCAGCCTGGGTGAGTGGCTGATGGCTGTTTGTTGCCTTGAGCAGAGGCCACAGCCAGCCTAGGCAGGCAGCTTCCTCCATCGCTGGGGCAATGAAGCCTCCTGTTTGCTCCAGCTCCATGGCTGCCAGTCGCCATCTTGGTTGGGTTGATTTGCCTATAGTCACTCTGATTGGCTGATGAGCATGGCTTGGGATGTAGCAGAGTGATACAATTAGCATAGTACTCTTTTAATAGATTAGATAGGTGGCATAGCCAAGCATTAATGTTTAAGTAAAATAGTATAAGCTTTAACATCTGAAGCAAGTATCATGGTACTCAAAATGTCTGCAATTAAATTCATCACCTGTCCCCTCCTTCGTATTCCCAATCCCCGAAAAATGTACACTCTTTTTTGGAGTATCTGTGTTATTTAATTACCCAAGCTTGGGTTAATTTGTCATTCCTTCCTTTTCCTGCTTTCACTGACACATTACTCAATCATTTTTCTGATTGTTTCTTTCTTTTTTTTTTTAAGTTCATCCCAGTTTCTCATTTTCCAGTGCATCAGTTCAGGCCCTCAGCCTCTCTTTCCTCGATTATGGCACTAGGCTTCTAACTCAGTCCTCTCTTCCAGCTCATTCTTTGCAAAATCAGCCAAGTGTTGTGTTTTTACCGTTTGCCTCCTCCTGTAAACCATCAACAACGCCCACAGGCCAACATCCCAATTCCTTTGCTCAGAAGCCTCCTGCCCTTCCCAATCTGACTCCAGACTCCTCTGTGACCTCCTGGCCCATGACAAGGTCTCTCCAATTCCCTGTGCTCCAGCACACATGCCACTTAACCATCTGGCAGACACACTCTTCGCTTTCATATCCCTGTGACTCTGAAGTGCTTCCTGCACCTTCCCTGGAGGAAGGAGTCTCCTTTTCTTGCCAGGCCCAGGATGTCACATTCATTTCATAACCTGCCCACCTTTCCTTCCATAACCTGCCCACCTTTCCACCTCCTCCCCATACACTTTTCTCTGTGTGCCTTTGTGGCATTTCTCAATGCTGGTTTGTAATCCTATTCATTCAACAAACATTTATTGAGGGCCTACCAGGTGCCAGGCATTGGACAAAGGGCCAGGAATGCAAAATGTGGATAAAAGCCTAGTTCTTGATCTCAAAGAGCTCATTTTCCAGGGAGGAGAGTGGGAATTTGAAGTAGTGTGGAGGTTCAGTGACATGGTGTGACATAGTGATGGGAGTTCAGGTGGGATGGGTAGATGTAAATCAGATGTGTAAGAAACAGAAGGGGTGTCAGGCAGAGTCAGCAATAGCATGAGCAAGTACATAAGAGAGGATGAGAAATACCAGACTTCCTGGGAGAATTTCATATGCTTGGCACTGTTGGCATGTACTGTGTGAGGAAGAAAAAGTGAGAGATAAAGTTAGGGAGAAAGGCAGGAAAAACATCATGAATCATGTTGTTTCTAAGTAAGATTATACATGTTGGTTTCCCCGTTAGGTTTCATTCATCTGTTCATTAAATATTTATGAAGCACCTTCTAGGTGCCAGACATTCATTTAGGAACCGGGGATATTAGAGCAGACAAAATAAAGTAAGTGTAATGAAGGAAAAACAAAGCAAATGTATGAAAGGAAAGTGACAGGGGTGCCGTTTACATGGGATGAGAAGGAAGGATAACATTATATAAGAGACCTGATGTGCGAGTTGTCCATGTAGAGGAAAGAGCAGTGTAGACAGGGGAAACAGTAAGTGCAAAGGCCCTGAGGCAGGAGATTTCTGTGTTTGTCCAAGGTCAGAGTGACTGAAGTGAAGTAAGCAAGGAAAATGGTAGGCTATCAGGGTGGTGTGAAAAATGTGTCCTCTTTTGATAGGACACAGAGACCTCATCTGGTACCAGGAACATAGAGATAGCTAAACAGTGGTTCTCACCCCAGGTTGCACATTTAAATCACTTTGGAAACTTTTTTAACGTATACTACTTAAATTCAATCCCCAGAAATTCTAATTTTATTGGCCTAGCATTGAGTTTGTGTACCTGTATCCTTTAAAAGTTCCCTCAGGTGAGTCTAAAACGAGGCCAGTTGAGATTCTCTGACTAAACAAACTTTCATTGAATGGAATTGAATTGCATTTCACCAACAGTGAGTTACATCCTTTTATTGTGGCAGCAGCATGTAGTCTTTAAGCACAGCACTACTCTAAGTTTATTTTGAATACTATTTTGTTTCTTACCAGTTATATGGCCTTATGTAAGTTTGCTAATTCCTCTATTACCTGCCTGTGAAACATCGGGCATACGGTACGCCTACTCCCACTTACGCAATGTGACACAACACATCATCTCCGGTATAAAAGGAGGCTATTTGGAACATGAAAGCTCATGTGGAGGAATAGCATGTGAGGACCATAATCAGAATAAAGATGTTCTTGGAAAGCTATAATTATGCATGATTTCAAAATAAGATAGACACTTCAAAAGAATTACCAGCAGCCAGCACTGCACACAGAATTTCAGTAAAAATACTGGTTTCCTTCCATGGAAATACAAAGAAAGGAGGTGTTTTGACGAAGTTCATTGCCATGATTATGGAGCCAATGGTTTTTGGAGCTGAAGGGCTTTTTCTTCCTAGTATGCCTCTGAGGAATCTAAATTCCAGAAAGCATGAGAGACTTGCCCAGAGCTCCCCAAATAGTGGCAGAGCCAAATCTAGAAGGTGCATCTTCTAACTCAAAATCTGGAGCTGTTGCCTAAACCTCAAATAAACCAAATTTATGCATTTGCATTTCAGAATGGAAAGATACCTGAAACTGAAAAATGCATCATTGCAAGGAAAAAGAATGTACACAATGCCATCTAAACATGAGGATAGAGCTTTGTGCAGAGAAACTGACTTGTAACGTTTCATGGGCTTTCTTTCTGGGCTATTGCACAAGCGGCGTTCAGAAAAAAACATGTCTGGGCAAACAAAGGAAATAAGATAGACCTGATCCTGCCCATGAGAAATCTACTTCATAGTATATTCTGGGCACTCCCCAGAGGTCCTTCTCTCCTCAGTCATGGATCACTATATATGGGCTTCATTTAGTGATTTCCCAAAATATAACCTGCAGATCTAAAGGAGGGAAGGTGCCTCCCACAGTGTGCAGATTCACTCCGAGGAAAATATAGATTTCCTGGATAAACACCAAGGCTCGCCATTCAGAAAGTTATAAGGCTTCTGGGGGAAAGATGATCAAAGATAAACAAAAACAACAAAAGCTCTGCTGTTGTGATCATCACTTACCAAGAGATTGGGAAACTCAATGATTCATATTGTTGCAATATTTTTGGAAAAATTATGGATTTTATGATCTTCCAATGATTAAAAAATGTCTTTTGAAAAACTGAACAACAGTAAACACATTATTTATTGGACAAATTGAGCGTAGCACAGTATCAATGTTATTTTAAATTTTTGTCCTTTGAGAATGTCGGGAAAACACTTAAGAAGTAAGTCCTCACTATGAAGAAAGCTGTTCTACAGTGGCAGAACTAAACGCTTGGTGAATAAATGACCTGTGGATGTTTTTCCACACACAGAACCTCCGCTGGATGGCTCCTGAGGTCTTCACGCAGTGCACACGCTATACCATCAAAGCTGATGTCTTCAGCTACGCTCTGTGTCTGTGGGAACTTCTCACCGGCGAAATTCCGTTTGCTCATCTCAAGCCAGGTAAGCCAGGCTGCAATGAAAGTCTCTCTTGTTTTCCTTAGTTCCGTGCACTTTTACAACTTCAAGAAACACTTTTTCCCTAAAAAAGGAGTATTCTTGGTGGGTTGGCAAGGTGAGAGGTAAATAAACAATCTCAAATTGTTTTAAGATGGATGTCCAATCCAAAAAACATAGTGATCTAATTCTGTGATTTTTAGACATGGGCACACAAAAATGTCGGTGTATTTTATTAGCGTTCACTGCTTTGATTTACCTGTTGTTAATAAAACAAGCAAATGACTGTGGCCATGTGACATGTAGGTACAAATAAGTGGGCAGTGAAATACTTATCTTTTGATATTAGGTTTCAAAAGTGCTTTTTTAGTGTGTATGGAGGGGTGAGCTGAAAGTAGCAACACATAAAAATAACCTGTCAAGAAGAGAATTACTTTTCCTACCAATTTTGTGTTACATATATGGATACATTCCAAAAAATGGGGCTTTGTGGGTGAGGCTAATATTGTTAATAATATACTATGTCCATGGAGGTGGTAGAGGTAGGGAATTTAATTACAAGATTTGAGGTTTAAAGTAAATTTTATTTGCATCTGTCTCATCACTGTATCTGAGTGTCTTTCATGTCGTATCACAGTGTTTACTTACTTGTGTCCACCATTATGCTGAAAGTACTTAAGGACTTTGCATCCCCCAAAACCAAGCATGCATGAAAAGTTGTTTTCAAATTAAGTCATAAATACATTTTAAATAAATTATATTGCAAGTGCCTAGAGGCTAGCCTATCACCATATATCAGAAGAATAAAGTCAAAAGTGATCTTAGGGAAAGATGAATCTTACAAATGTGTATACTCATAAGTTAAAGTCTTGACCAGAATCACAATAATGATTATGAACAGAGCAAAAGCCACATTTTATATTTTCTTTTCAAGGTATCTTTCCTTCATTCGTTCTTTCAATACATTCTGCATAGTGTCTAATGGAGAGCTTTTCACAAATTATGTGGTCTGTACATAGTTATTGAGTACAAAGATTATATAATTGTTCTTATCTCTCTCTATATATATATTTTTTCATGGTTCCAAATGATGATATTTATCATTATTATAGTGTGGCTATAAGAACTCTATTTTGAATTAAACCAGCATTGCCATTTGTAATGTCTTGCTTTGACACGCTACTATCCCTTTACCACTTAGAATTTTCATTCTGATCAAGACTAGTGACTATAGAAAAAAAAATGGACTTATTCTAAAGAATCCAGTAATGCTAGACATATTATGGCATTTTGCATAAGAAAGAGATACATCTTCCTCCCTCTCATATTCTTTGGCATTTCATTCATATACTCATGTTGATTTTATATACTAAATACATCTAAATTTATTCACTGCTTGCCCTATCCATCTCCATCTTAGCTCAAGCCACCATCTTTATCATTTATACTGTGATAATCTTTTAAAAAATAAAGTTCATTGAATTATAATTTATATACAGTAAATTTCATTTTAAAATGACAGTTAAATGAGTTTTAATAAATATATGCAGTTTTATATCCACAAATATGATCATAAGACAGTGCATTTCTATCACTTCAGAAAGTTCCCTGGTGCCTCTTTGGAGTTAATCCACTTTTCCCACCTCCAGCCCCTGGCAACCATTAAACTCATTTCTATGCCTATAGATTTACATTTTCCAGAATGTCATATAAATGGAATTATGTCATTGCATTTATCAGTAATTAATTCTTTTTTATTTCTGTGTAATATTCCATTGTGTTTATGCATTGACAAGTTGATGATCATTTGAATTATTCTCACTTTGGGGTTATTATTAATAAAATTAGAGGCCTGATGCATGAAATTTGTGCACAGAACAGGGGAAGTTCCCTCAGCCCGTCCTGCACCCTCTCCAATCAGGGACCCCTCAGGGAAAGTCTAACCCTATGGGATCAGCCCTAAACCAGTGGTCAGGCACCCCCTCTCACAGTCTTGGACTGCTGGCTCCTAACTACTCACCTGCCTGCCTGCCTGATTGCTCCTAACCCCTCTGTCTGCCTGATCACCCCTAACCTCTCTGCCTGCCTGCCTGATTGCCCCTAACTTCCCTCTCCAACCAGCCTGCTGAGCCCACAACTGCTCTCCCCTGCCAGCTTGATCTCACCTCCAGTTGTCTCTGCCTGCCTGATCACCCCTAACTGCCCTCCCTTGCTGGCCTTATCTTGCCCTAACTGCCCTCCCCTGGCAGCCTGGTTGTTTCCAACTGCCCTCCCTTGCTGGTCTGATCTCACCACTAACTGCCCTCCTCTACTGGCCAATTTGGTTCTGATTGGTCAGTTTCAATGCCAGTCAGTATCTCTGGGCCTGTCAACGGGGCCTGATCAGAAGGGTGAAGCTGATCAGCAGCCCCAGTGGAGGCCTGGACAGAAATGGAGGCATAGCTGTTGGCCAGGGCAGGAGAGAAAGAGAGGCAAGTTCTGATCAATGGCTGCCACAGAGGCTATGGATCAGACCCTGCCTCTCTCTCTGCAGGCCTCTCTCCAGGCCTGATCTAAAGCCC
>PVJC01023285.1:0-26507 GCA_004026665.1 Murina feae | reverse complement strand
GGCTGGTCCCGCTTCCCCTGCGATGGGCCTGAGTGGGGTCGCTCTGAGGCTTAGCAGCCTGCGTGCCTGTGCCCCGGGACCCACCCAGGCCAATCACAGTCTCTGGACCAGCCGGCCGCCCCCGGGGCTGCGATGGGCCTGGGTGGGTTGCTCAGAGGCTTAGCAGCCTCCGTGCATGTGTTCCCTGGGACCCATCCAGGCCCACCGAAGCCCCCGGGCTGACTGACTGCTCCCGCCCTCGGCTGCCACCTCTATTTGCGGCAGAGGCCGCAGTCTGTGGCTTCTTCCCGGCTCCCGCCTCTGCCATCTTGATTGGACTATTTTGCATACAGTCCCTCTGATTGGCTAGTGGGCGCGGCTTACTCCATCCCGAAGAAACGGTTAATTTTACTATTTCCCTTTTATTAGTATATATATATATATATATATATATATATATATATATATATATATATAATTGATTTCAGAGAAGGGAGAGAGAGAGAGAGAGATAGAATCATCAATGATGAGAATCATTGATTGGCTGCCTCCTATACACCCTTTCCTGGGGATGGAGCCCACAACCCAGGTATGTGCCCTGACTGGGAGTTGAACCATGACCACCTGGTTCATAGGTCAACACTCAACCACTGAGCCATACTGGCTGGGCCTAAATAATATTTTTACACTACTGTGTAATATCCCAGTAAAATAATCTATCTAACCATTTCTTTATATTTTCCATCTTTATTGAGATATATTTGCATGCAATATTGTGTATACTTTACCAATTCTATATGACATTCTATACTATCGGCTATTTATGTTGGGTATTGGCTAAGTTTTTTTTTAATTGCATTTTGTAAGATGTTGATACCTTTGTCATCAGATTTTTTATTATTTTTTTACTACACTGTTAGAAGATATTCAGTTTCAAGTATTAGTTGAATAACTAACTGTGGCTTAGATAATATAGTCATTTAATTATCTCACATAATAAAAATTAAGAGGTGGTGAGTGGGTCAACAATGTCAGGCTTCTGTCTCTTCATCCCTGTTGTTTTCTTGGCTTTCCCACTTGTCCTAAGGTGGCTGCTGAGTCTCTCAGGGCATCACTTTCTCCTATGATAACACCCAAAGCATGAAATGAAGGCAGGTGCTTTATGGCTGTGTTTCTCTAATCTAGCTGGTGAGGAACACCTTTTCTACCAACACCCAAAAGACATTCTTGAACATTTCATTGATTAGAAATGGGTCACATGAGTACCCATAGCTGCAAGGGATGCTGGGAAGCCAGGAACCAGCATCCCTTCTTTTTCATTGTCTTAAACATCATGATTCATCCCCTCATTTAGGATACTGCGCCCATTTCAAAAGAAAGGTTCTTTTAGCAAGAAAAAAAGAAATTACTATTGGGCAGGTAGTCAACCAAGTTGACAGTTAAACATTGGGGCTTATTATGAAGACAAAGGAAAACCATAGAAATGGTTTTTCAGGTTAAGGTCTCAAACCTGCTCCATATGGCTACTTGACTAGAATAGAGAACCAAGCCCTTAAAATACAGTGCTGTGATTTCACATTACTTTTTTTTTTTTTTTTACATTGAAACCACATTTGCCTTTTTTTAAAATAAAAAATTCCTTGCAAACCAAAAAACTGAAGCGAAACAGAACGCATTAGAGAATCACTGAAGAGAATAAAACTGTTATGTTTATAGCACTTTATTAAAAATAACTTGTTTATTTTTCTGATTTTAGAGTTAATATTTACTGATGGTTGAAAAATTTCAGAGTGCAAAAATATTAAAGAGAAGTAACTGAAAAAATGATTTCTAATTTCACCATTCAGAAGTGATCATCTTTATTATCTGATATAATTATTTTTAATCTTTCAAATATGTGAATAAATTTTTCATATGAAATTAGAATTTTATTGTACAGATACTTTAGTTTTATATCTTACTCTTTATGTTAATAAATCAATGGACCTTTTTAAATAACAGATTTTCTTCAAATTTTTGCACCTTTCTTCAACTCAATGTGTATCTCTTATCGTGTCTTAAGGAACCATTTGGGAAAAGTAGTTTGTTTTCTGGTAGGGAAAGTGCTGTAGAAATAAACTGACCTAGAGAGCTCTCTCGTTCACTGGCTGGGTGATCTTATATGAATTTCTTAGCCTTTTTTTTTGAGTTTCTGTTTTCTCATTTATAAAATGAGATTGCTGAGGATGATAACACTGGTTTTTGCTATTTTATAGTGCTCTTGTGAGGATCAAATATGATAACATACATAAAAGTCCTTTTTAACTTGTAAATTGATTTAAAAAAAAGTTTGAAGTTAAAAGAAAACTTAGTAATTTAATATTTTACTTCCAAAATGTTTTTAAAAATCTCATTATTTTAATTTAAAAGACAGGAATTATGAAGAGCAAAAACAATATTATTTTACATTTTGAATAATAAACATCATAGAGATAGGTTTGTTCAAAATGATAAAAACCATTGTTTTTGATAAAAATTTGAAAACTTAAAAATTTTATTTGGAAAAAAGTCTAAATAGAAATTTTGCTTTTTAAAGATCTATGAGGTTAAAAAGGTAAAAAGAATAGATATTTGTTTATGACTGATCTTGAAATTTTATGTATGATTTTCAATGTCATTTAAATAGCAAGCACTCATGAAGGAGAATTTACAAAAATACTCCAATTTCTCCTAAATGATTAAAAGATACCCAGGGTCATAATACTTTATGTAATAATATCAAGACAATAGCAGGTTAGTTTGAAACCAAGTCTTGCAATCGTTGACTGCACTTGGCACAAACATGTTTTCCTCTAATAAGCATTAAGCATTTCCCACTACCTCTTTCTTTTTGAGTTCAGACACTGAATAAGTTTCCCGGAAACCTCATTTTTATTTCTGAGTACCTCTACCTTTCCCATGAGAAGACAACGCTACTAGATAGACTAGGAGATATTCCTCCAGCTCTGATTTTATCTCGAGGGAAATTTCAGAGAGGACTTCAAAAGGCTTAATACAAAAACTTTTGGAATCCCTTGTTTTGGAGTCCATATGGAAGTGGAATTTGCATCTTGTTGGAGTCATCTAACTGTGACCCTGTAGGAGGAAGCTGACTTTGCAAGGTTCGGCTATGGTTCAGTGATTCTCCTCAGAATTAACTGCTATAAAATCACTGGTTATTACGTAAAACATTGCAACTGAAGCAGTGACAAGGTTTGTGGAGAAAACTTAGGTAAACTTGCTCAATGCAGTTAAAAAAATCAGCGAAAAATTTTCCAGCTGGCTTAAAAAAAATAGGTGCTTATTATAGAAAACCTGGTTTTCAGTGGGATGTAATCCCATTGGTGTATTTTTTCTATTGTTTCCCTTGCCTTTGGGGTCAAATTTACAAAAACACCTTTAAGACCAAGTCCAGAAGCTTAGTGCCTATGTTTTCTTCTAGGCTTTTTATTGTTTCAGGTTTTACATTCAAGTCTTCAATCCATTTTGAGTTCATTCTTGTGCCTGGTGTCAGATAGGAGTCTCATTTCATTCTTTTGCATGTGGCTGCCCTGTTTTCCCAGAGCCATTTATTGAAGAGATTTTCCTTTCTTCATTGTATGTGTTTGGCTCCTTTGTTGTAAATTAGTTGCCCAGATATGTGTGGGTTTATTTGTAGACTCTCAGGTGTGTTCCACTGGTCTGTGTGTCTATTCTTCTGACAATACCATCTTGTTTTGATTATTATATTTTTGTAGTTTGAAATCAAGGAGTGGTATACTGCCAGCTTTGTTCTTTCTTCTCAGAATTGCTTTGGCTATTTGGTTTTTTTGTTTGTTTGTTTTTTGTGGTGCCATAGAAATCTGAGGATCTTTTGTTTAATTTCTATGAAAAATGCCATTAGGATTTTGATAGAGATTGCATTGAATCTGTAGATTGCTTTAAGTTATATGGACATTTTAGCAATGTAAATTTTTCTAACACATGAACATGGAATATTTTTTCATTTTTTTGTATCTCTTTCAATGCTTCCATTGTCATAATTTTTAGTGTATAGGTCCTCTAGCTCTTTTGGTAGGTTGATTACTAGGTATTTTATTCTTTTTGACAACATGAATAGATCTTGAGGATATTATGTTCGGTGAAATAAGTCAGAAGGAAAAGGACATAGACTGAGTGATTTTACTCATGTGGAATATAAAACAAAAAAGTAACTAGCAACCTAACAGAACAAACTCAGAAATACAGATAACAGAATGGTTGTTACCAGAAGGGAAAATGGGTAGACGGAGGGAGAATTGGGTAAAGGGCGGGGGTTGGGTGGAATATATTGTAACAGAAGGAAACTGGACTTTGGGTGGTGAGCACACCATAGAATATACAGCATGAGTGATAATTTTATACTGCTGAAATTTATATGATGTTATTAACCAATGTTACCTAAATACATTTAATTAAAAAAAGGAAATTTGGGAAGTACAGAACAAGAAAAAGGAAAACATAAAAATCACTAGTATCCTGACAACCAGAGTTTGACATATGTATATGTATATGATAAGTCGAATTCAAATTTAAGTCTTCAATCCTGCTTCTTTTTCACTTAACAGTAGTATCTTGTAAGCATGTTTTCATGCCATTAAATGTATTTTATTTATAGTTAGCTGACATTGTCAGCATCTGAGGACTGAGCCACCAGCAACAAAGAACTGAAATTGGTACCTTCTAGAAGGAAGTGATTTCTTCTACTGTGGAATCTGTCTCTCTGTCATTGAGCCCACAACTATTTTTCCTGATATGCAATGCCAGCTGGTGTCAAGTCTCAGCTGGGTGATATGATGTGGTTCTTTTTTTAGGTCTAATTGCAATTTATAAATAAGTGCAAACATTCACACAGATGTTTCAAGCTGGTTCTTTCCATGAAGGCTGCCTCAGTATTAAAGTGACTGGAATTCACAATGGTACATAGTTGACTCAACATTTATCATTTGAGTGAATGGGTATTTCCAAGACACAAAGATACTGGTAAGGAAGAAGGGATCTGGTCATCTGAATCTGGCTTCCCGAAACTCAGGCCAAATTATTTCAGATTTACCAACAAGGCAAATATACATTTTCTATTGAAGTAAACAGCAGCATACAGAGGATGCTATTTTCTGGTAAGCTTAAAGAGGTCCTCATTTTTCTTAACCATTTTTAATGTTGTGAATGGAATCTTAAACAAAAAAAAAAACAAACTACATTCAGCCAAAACAAAAAAATCTACACATATTCTGGGCATTTGTGTAAAAGTATTTAAAACGGCTCCATGTAATTAAAACACCACCGGTCATCTTATTTTCTTGTGTTAGTTATATGTTCCTATAAAATGTATTTTTTTCATTTAAGAGACCTACCTGTTTAGATCATGAGCTGACAAAACTTCTAGTTTTTGTGTGATTTTCAGAAGATGGTGCCACACCTTTTCTATACATCAGCACATGTCTGTACCAGCTTCCAGAACTTTCCTTGGGAGTGCCCACGAAAGCCATTTTTACACGACCTTCACACTCATGCCCAGCTCAACTCTTCAGCAGCGGGTGAAATTCCTCTTGCTTACTCATATACTGGCAATAGCTAATAAAAACAGAACCTAAAAACGAATGTGTCTAAAATTCATGTCTATTTACTAAAGCAAGAAATGGGAGGCATCTTAGGGAAAAAAAAAGACAAAAAGGAACAAAGAACGATTCTTTATTTTTTATTTTGTTTATCTTTATTGTTGAGAGAACTATTCCTTAAAAGTGCAAAGGAAAATATTTCTGTTGTTTTTTTGATGGAGAATAATGGCAGCTGTTGAAGTTTAAAATTCATCTTTATCAATGGACCATGTGGAATTCAGGATCAGGCAAACAGGCTTGGGATGTTGGGGTGCTCACCTGGTGTGAGAGACCTAACAAATAATCTTTAAAAGATATAGTGATATTCTGTAGTCAAGGATAGCAAAGATATTGGCAAAATTCAACTGGGCTCCATCGTAAAGAAATGTAAAGTTGGACTGCAGAATCAAGCCGTACCATTTATTGTCTATATGATCTTGAGCAAGATACATAAGCTCTCTGTGCCTCAATTTCCTCCTCTGCAAAAAGAGATAACAGTGGTATCTCCCTCATAACTGTTGGGGTGGTTAAGTAAAAAAATGCATATAAAGTGCTTAACTGGCACATATAAAGTGCTCAATCAATGGCAGGCCAGAGTGACTATTATTAAGTTACTAGAGGCCCGTGCATGAAATTTGTGCAAGAGTAGGCACATGCAGCCCATGCTGCCTCGGCCCTCACAGCTGCTGCGGCCCTCGGCCCTCACAGCACCGGCTTTGTCCGAAGGTCGTCTGGAAGGTTGTCCAAAAGGACGTCCGGACAGTTGTTCCGCTGTTGGACTGTTTGGTCAATTTGCATATTATGCTTTTATTATTATAGACTAGGGGCCTGGTGCACAAAAATTTGTGCACTGGGGCGGTGGGGGGGTGTTTCTTCAGCTCGGCCTGCACCCTCTCACAGTTTGGGACCCCTCCAGGGATGTCCATCTGCTGGTGAGCCTGGCCAGCCTGGGTGAGGGGCCAATGTCTGTTTGCAGGCTGGTCAAGCTCCCCAGTGGAGACCCTCACCCCAGGGGGTGTGGCAAGCCTGGGTGAGGGGCTAAGGGCAGTTTTCAGGCTGTCCACAGCTCCCACTGACCCTCCGGGCCATCTGCCTGGGAAGCGATGGGGTGGCGCTGGCCACCCCATAGGCTTCCCAGGAGGAGGCCTTGGGGTCCCCCGGCTAGTCCCATCTCCCCATACCCCAGGCTTCTCTGCCTGGGAGGCCGATCGGGTGGCGCTGGCCACCCCATCGGCCTCCCAGGAGGGGGCCACGGGTTCCCGCCAGCTCATCCCCGCCCCCGCAGAAGGCTTCTCCCAGGAGGGGGCTGCGGGTCCCGCCGCCTAGTCCTCGCCCCTGGAAGGCTTCTCCGCCTGGGAAGGCATCGGCCCAGGGCGCCAGATGCCTTCCCAGGACGGAGGCTCCCAAGATGGCGGAGGCAGCAGCCCCAGAGAAGCCACACACCGGAGCTGTGGCCTCCGCCATCTTGGCTAGGCTAATTTGCATACAGTAACTCTGATTGGCTGGTGGGTATGGCTTAGGCCGCCCTGAAAAAACGGTTAATTTTAATATTATGCTTTTATTAGTTAAGATTATTATGACTTGGGAGGATGAAGGCAACCGAGACTAGCTGAAGGACAGAACAGCATTGTGACACTGTGTCTTAAAAAGCTCCAACTACCCTGGAATTTTCCACCAGGTCCTTAGTTCTGGTCATATATTTCTCTCTAGATGTCAGCAGTCCATCATGAAAATGACTTACAAGGATTCAGAGAAGAGGCTCATGAAGGATCAGAAAGGTGGAGAAGCGAGCAGTTGGTGGAGGGGTGGGACTGGGGAGTGACATCACAGAGCTGGCTGGCCAACTCCTCTCTCTCCCAGGTACGGGCAGAAGAGAAAACAGCTCTCAGTGTCGAGAAGTCAAGTGATCATTAGGGATATATTGCTGATGTTGAGGACCATCGAACATTATAATGTCTATTGGATGTTTTTAAAAAAGACCTACCACTCCCATCTCACTGAGGACCTCCCTGACACCCTGTTTATATAGGCATCCCTCCCAAGCTTCCTATCCCTTTTCCTTGCTTTATTTCCCTTTTAGTAATGAGCATTCTAGACCATACTATATTACTAAGTTATCATGTTCACTGCTTATCTCTCCAGTGGATGTGAACTCAGGAGAGCAGATTGCTTCAGTTTTGTGGCTATTGTTCACTGCTGTCTCCCTAGAGCCTAGCACAGTGCTCAATAAATAGAAAAGAAAGGATAAATGCTCATCTTAAGCCATTTGTCCTGTGGTAAGCAGATGACTTCAGAAGGCATCTCTGAAGTGTCGATGATTGTTCAGTTCATGCATAAGGAATAAAGTATCATTACCAATTTGATTTGAAAATTCTGAAATTCAACAGCTGTTATGCAAAGAGGAGGTAGGGTTCAAGGGAAAAAACTCCAGAAGGCAAAAGTTCAAATAGCCACATTGTATTGAGTGTCTACTATATTCCAAGGACTATACAGCTTTTGTATAGAACCCCTCCAAGATAGATATTATTTCTACCCATTTTCCAGATGGGAAGATCAGAGCCTCATCCTGGCTCATAAGTGGAGCTTGGATTTGAATCTTGCTTTGCCCGAATCCGAATACATCCTTTCTCTAAAATTTCAGATGGTCTGTGGGAACAGGGTCCCGGCTCCTTCTGTGCGGGGAATCTGTTATTTTGAAAGATGACAAGTTAACACTCACTGGGCTTTCCCTCCTAACTGAAACCTTTGCAACCCCCGCTAGGAGCAGGTGTGCTGAATTGCAGTTACCCTGTGGTGTTTGTGCCCAAACCGAAGATCCCTATCAAGGCAACGGGTAAGACATGAATGCGAGAAGCAGCAGCTGCGATGGCCTTCTCCCTCTTCTTCTTTAAACAAACTGGAATTTCTGCTTCAGAGCACACACACGCAGGAGTCCCTTGCGAGTTTCTGCACTTGACCCAAAGACGCTGCTCTTAGCATCATGTTTCAAACTCCTCTTCTGGATTTGCTCTCGGAGCCCGAGGCACATTCTTTTAAATTTCTTCAGTGACAACAAAACTCTGCCCTTTCCGGGTTGGATCTGATTTGGGGAGGCAGCTCCTGGGAGCAACATCAGTGACTGAGGTGGGTGACTGAGCTAGATTAAACTTGGAGCCCAAACCAAGTTGTGAATAGAATGCAGTAACATTGGTTTTCTTGTGTAGCTTATTACATTGAGTCTGAAGGATCTTGTCAGAAAGTTCTAGAAATGCTTCGAGGAGAGTCTGCAATGTTGGAAAAGTGCACCAGCTGCCAAGGGGGATGGTCATTTGGGGACGTGAGCTGTGCTTTGGGCCTTAACTTTAGAGCCACAGCTTGAGTGATGCCTTTGGGCGGGTGCTACCATCTTCTGCAACAAGAGCTGCCTTGTTGTGAATTACAGCTCTATAATCAAATGAGCCAAAAGGTAAATGTTTGCTAGGTAAACGTGGTGACACAGGCAAGCAAAATGGCAGCTGAGAGTCCTGAGAACCTCACATTCACAGAGACAAAAGGCGCTGTGTGATGTTACGTTAAGACAGTTAAAGAGAAAACAGATGATGGGAACGGCAGTGGGGCAAATGGTGCTTTTATGGTCATGGCTAGAAGAGGAAGCCAGGAGATATTTGAAATGATGCTCTCATCTGGCTGGGGAGGCTACTGTTCATAATGAATGAAGATGAAATGTATCAGGAGGAAATCAGTCATGCGATGGCTAGCCGGTGGCATTTCTAAGATAGCTGAACATTTAGAATTTTGAAGGCTACTTTATGTGAATGTGTTTTTTTACACTGATGTATTATATATCAGGATTAAGCACTTTCTTTTGTGAAGAGCTAACACTTTCCGAGCCTAGCATGCAATCCCTCAACCCTGAGGGCAGGCACATTTGGCTTAATACAGCTGCTCATCACTTAGTGGGGAGGGGGTAGGCACCATTACAGTCTGACTAATGCTCTGGGTTTGAAGCTCAAAGCCTTCAGACAAGGCTTTCGTACGTTTTTTCCATCTTCAGAACCCACGGACATATTTTATTCCATTAGTTAGCATGTCACAAATGAGGGACTGTGCAAACATTAAACGATACCCACTAAATCTAAATCAGTCCAGTTAATAAGGTGATAGTCAGAAGGGAGACATCTGACTAACCCAGGGCAGAACTAGCTTCGTAAATGACAGATATGGCAAGGTTCGCAAGAGTCACTATTCATTTCAGTTGCGGTTGTCATTAAGAGTTCCCTCTGGTATAAAGGGCAGAGCATCTGTGTAATAAGCAAGGGTACCACGTATGCATAAGTTCAGGTACACAGACAGTTGTCATATTATTTAAAATTCCTCAGTAAGGACGGTCCTTATTTTTAGGAGGCCGTTAAAGAGAAAATGAGCTCTTCTTCTGCTGTGTCAGAGGACATTTCAAACAGAGGCGTTTTGAGAAAACTAGTCTCTGCCTTCAGGGGATTGTGTTTGCCTGGAATCTCAGAGGAGCGCCCTGGGCAGAGAGAAACGGAGCCAGGCCCTGCCTCCCCCTCCCCACAGTGAGCTCTCTCCCCTGGGAGGCAATGGCGGGAAGAGCCAGGACAGAGGGACAAGGGTGAGTCTTTGTTTTGCTTTTCATAGGCTATAGAGTTTTTTTTAACCAGTTGAGGTCTCTTTGGTTGTAAAGTAGACTTAAAAATGTTTAAGTTCTGGGCAGGTGGCTCAGTTGGTTGGAGCGTCATCCCATACACCAAAAGGTGGTGGGTTTGATTTCTGGTCAGGGCACATACTTAGGTTGTGGGTTTGATTCCTGATTGGTGCTAATGGGAGGCAACCGATGATGTTTCTCTCACATAGATGTTTCTCTCTCTCTCTCTCTCTCTCTCTCTCTCTCTCTCGATCAATAAAAAACATATCTTTGGGTAAGGATTAATGAAAAACAATGTTTACCACATAGGGCTATTGTGAAGATCAGCTGAGAGAGTCAATCTATCACTTAGCAAATGGTTGTTGAGTGACTATTTAGTGCCTGCGATGCACCAGTGAGCAAGGCCAGGCCCTGGACTTTGAGAGCTTCCCAGTTAGACTCTTAGGGGAGCACTCATAGGGGCTTGGGAGCCATGGGGGAGGGTGGTGGTCAAGGAAGGCTTCCTGGAATATGGCTTACAACAAGGTGTGGTTCCTGCTGGGAACGCCATACCTAACGTTCCCTCCCTCCCTCCCTCCCTCCCTCCCTCCCTCCCTCCCTCCCTCCTTCCTTCCTTCCTTCCTTCCTTCCTTCCTTCCTTCCTTCCTTCCTTCCTTCCTTCCCGGCACCCTGAATTCCTCAGGCTTCTCCCCACCTTTGTCCCAGGCTGAACTGTGCAGCATCAGCACGGGCACACCTAGACGTTTGGGTGTGTGTGCGTGTGTGTCTGCCAGCCTGTGGTGTGTACACTTACTTAAAGTCATTGGCTTCTTTCCCTCACTACGACTCCTGTCTGCTAAACAAACGATGGGCAGGGAGTGAGGAGAGAGAGAAAGAGAGGCAAAAAGAGAGATTGCCATGAAAGGAAGGAAGGTGGATAGCTAGCGGTCCCTAACCCTCTCCCACCTCCACCAGGAAAAGACTCTCTGAGCTCAAATTACATGTGAAGAGAACTTTCTCACTCAGGAGCAGGAGGAGGCACAACGCTGACTATATGAGAACATCCAACAGCACAGTTATGTGCACAAGAGAGCAAGTCCATCAGAAGAGGACGGGTGGTCCTCGGGGAGCCAGGGGGAGACTTGCAGGCGGACGGGGCACTGCCCTCCCCAGCACCACGGGATGGGTGGGAGTGCTTGCGCCTGCGATCACATGCCACCCATCCTGACCCCTGACCCGGGCATATGCAGGACCTTCTGTGGAGGGAGTGTGTAAGGCCTCAGGCCCTGAACCTGTGAGCCAAGCTGGTGGAACCTCTCCCTTTGCTTCTGCTGGAGGGGGAGGGGCTGTGCACACAGGCAAGGCCCTGGCCCCACTCCTCTGCATTTCACGGGACCCAGGACATGAGCAAGCCCTGGATCTCTTGCTGGAAGTACAGTCAACTCTGAACTCGTTGCCGCCCCACATCTTTCAGAAGCTCCAATGAGAAAACTTTTATCCTGAAATTTCTGAAGCATGCGCAAACTCACTCTTCATTAAATTGGCACATCAAAGCCACATCCTGGGATAGGACACTGTGTCCATCCCCAGGCACACCTTCCCCTGTGTGCTCCCTGGAATTCCTCTAAGTCAGCTCCTTCATGAGGTGGAATCTGCCTACACTGAGGGAGAGTACAAGGAACCACCTCCCAAGACCGGGCCCCAGTTGTGTTTAGTCTAAGAATGGGTGTCCCATCAGTTGTGATGTCCTCTCTATGGGATTCTGGTGCCAAGTTTCTCTTAGTCGCAGCACTGGGAAGCCACAAAGAGCCCACTGTCTTGAGCATTACACTCTTCCTATCCCTCGGACACTCAGTGTTTTATGTGGTAGTGTTTGCCGCTTCATGGCTGTTGCTTAAAAGCTCAGGAACCGCTCGGCATATACTTTTTGTATCGACCTCGCCCTTGGTTTTTGCTTAAATTTTTGTCTTTATTTCTTTGGGCTTTATCTTTTCATTTCTTTTTAAAAATTTTGTTTTATTTTACCAAGGTGTATGTATCTGTATTAGCTGCCTTAAATCTCTTGATGATCAAAACTGGAGGTAAACAAAGTATCCGCCAGCACTGTGTTCTGCTTGCCTTACCTATCATGACGGTGAGCTGGCTTTTCAAGGAGAATTTTCTAGAAGATAAGGTGCTCGTCAGAGGGCTCAAAGATCTCACCCTAGCTGATTTGGCTCAGTGGGTAGAGCATCAGCCTGCGGACTGAAAGGTCCCAGTTTCAATTCCAGCCAAGGGCACATGCCTGGGTTGTGGGCTTGACCCCCAGTAGGCAGCCAATCAATGATTCTCTCTCATCCTTGATGTTTCTATCTCTTCTTCCCTCTCCCTCCCTCTCTTAAATCAATAAAGAAATATATTTAAAAAAAAAAAAAAAGATCTCACCTGTAGGCTAAGTTCTTCCTGCACATCAACTTGGGCTCATGTAAGAGTCTCTTACGGGCTTAGCGATTGTATGCCCATCTCTGAGAATGTTCAGCTTGTGCCGTTTATTCCTGCCACCACTACATGTCAGACACACTCATCCTCTTTCACTCCTTTGAACAAGCCAAGCTCTTTCCTACCTCAGGACCTTTGCACGTGCTGTTGCCTCTGCTTGGACCGTCTTGCCTCCCTACTCTCCCTAGGCTCCTCTTCCTCATCATCAGAGGGTAGCAACATATTTGAATGCTTAAGGGAGTTTGTATTGATGTCTAGGTGCCAACCCAGACAAACTAAAATCTCAAGGGTAAGGGGAGGGGGGTGGTTAGGTATTGGAGATTTTAAAAACTCCTCAGATGATCTTAATGTTTAGCTGGGGCCGAGAGTCATAGCTTTAGTCTCAGTTTAATTGTCAGTTGCTCCAAGAGGCCCTCCTTGACCATCTCAGGATGTAGACTTAGTCTTGCTCTCTAGCTCAGCTCTTCTGATTACTACAGTGTATGGTTACTGGATTTATTTGAATGCTTTTGTTCATCTTCCCCGCTCTGTGACATAGGGACTGTGAGGACAGGGAACATGTCTGTCTTGTGCTTTTCTTCTGTGCACAGCGTCAGGCACATACAAGGGTGAGCGCATGGCAGGGTTGCTCAAGCTCTTGCTATGGCTGAGTCTGTCCACTCTGCCCCAGATCATTATTCGGTAGTTATTAATAAAGCAGAGCAAACCAAATCATCGACCCGCTGCTTTCCCTCCATGGCATGTTCATCCAGCTGACTGTGCGTTCTGAAGTACTTTTTGCTAAGCTTAAATGAGCCACGGCCAGTCAGAGGAGTGGACTTTTTAAAATCTTTTTTCTGCTTTATTTCACTACCTTAAGGAATCATCTTGGTGTTTCACTCTTCCTCTCCTGCTTTATGTGGGCGATGTGCTGGTGGGAAATGGAGGGACAGGGAAGAAAAAATGGTCCCGGGAGGGCTGACAAAATGAAACACAAGTCCAGCCGTGAGGCAAGGCTCTTCTTCTGCCTCTCATCTGGGCAAGTTTTCATATTGTCATGGAGAGAAACGCACGTGCACACACCCTGAAACCCACAGAATGAACCCCTTCTTCGGAAAAGCCGGTTACAGGAAACTGACTTGGGCACAGGAACTTGCTAACCCCTTTTGTCACATTCGGACGGTTCCTGCTGCCCCAGTCACCACGCACACTCCACCCAACCTCTAGGGCTGGAGGGTTTACCAGCCCGACGCTTACATGTTTGGTTCTTCCCGTGGGAGCCAGTCGTAGTCCTGGGGAGGAAGGAAAGGCTGATCTCAGAAGGAAATCCTAACGAGTGAAAGGGCCCGGCTGCTTTTGTTTTTTCCTCACCTGCGCCTACAACGCTGACTTCCGGAGTCAGTCATTTTGGTGTCAAGAAATTCTACAGCAGGTAAGACTTTTGCTTCTTTAAAAATATTCCTTTGGTGTCAAAAGAAATCTTTCTGATTTTATTTAGCTTTTACTCTAAGCAGAGCACAGTGATTACCCTGTTCGGCCTGATGTGAACTATGGAAGGACATGGGAGAAAGGCACGTTGCTTTGATAGCCAGCTACCCCTCCCCCCACTCAAGTCCTAACAGGATGCATATAGTTTTTGAAACATCAAATATTATAAAGCTGGCTTTTGGCAATGGGATGCTTTAGTATAGTGTCAGATGGGTACTAGCCTTATTAGGATGATGACTTCATTAGTTATATAATGTCTACATTGTATCCCTGATATAATATTGTCAACTGTAATTGAAAAATGAAAAAGGGTAGTTTAAACACCAGCCTACATTTGATGAAATAAATCTGAAGATTTCCTAAATTGTGCAAATACAAGTTTTGAAATTTTCTAATTCAGAAAAGAACCAGAACCAAAATCCCAGTGATGTAGATTTGGATCTGGAATTCCAGGCTTTTTGTTTCATGTACTGCCAATGCTGAAGTCCTCTTTCTAAACATCATATATGATGTATAAATATATATTTTTAAATTAAATTAATTTTTTGAGGTAGGTTGATTTGGAGACATGCTGTGAAGTGCCCATTAGTAGCCTGGGTTGTAAATAAATAAGGTTTGGAAAATCACTAGTTTTCGGTGCTTTATTAAAGTAAAGTTGCCATCAAAGTAAACAACAAGTAGTCGATAATCCATTATAAATTCTAAGCTGGGGTTGTGGAGGATGTACGAGAAATATAAAGAATTTCTATATTCTTTATACTTGAAGGATCTTATTATTCTCTACCAGTGTAAGAAGTAAAATTCAGGAAGAGTATGAGATGGGAATTAAGTGATGAATGGGATGGCATAGGCTGAAAGAGTTCTGAGAAGGGGATTTGAAACTGGACGAGTCTGGAAGATATGGGCCTTGGAAAGACATAAGATCTGAGTGGAAGGAGAAGGTTAGTTCACACTGGGAGGACTGTGTAGGCAAAAGCTCTAAAGTGAGGCTGATGAGCAGATGACCAGTCTAGCTGAGGAGACTAGCCCGAGAAAGGCAGAGAGTCTGTTTTACACATTGGCAAGAAATCAGCTTGGGAAATGAATGTGTAGGCAGGTTATGGGGAACCTTAAGAGGCTGTTGAGAAGAATAGACTCCATTCAGTAGTTTTTTTCTTATGTTCTTGGGCTTCTCTTTCTGAGCTTTCTCACCTCTGACAATTCCCAGCAAGAGGAAGCCTGGAGATGCTTGCCTCTTCACCCGTGGGACTAATTTATGCACTGGTGCTCCCCCACTGGTCCTCTACTGTCTCCCTTCAGTACGCCATTTATGTGGAGAAAGGGTTGTGTGGTTTGGAGTACTTGTAAGACCTCCATTTCTGGTTATTACTTTTTAAGAGACCCTTCAATCAGCTGGTAATTAAAGTAGCCTTCTTCGTCCTGACTCAGTGGATAGGGAATCGGCCTGCAAACTGAGGGGTCCCAGGCTGGATTCCGGTCAAGGGCATGTACCTTGATTGTGGGCACGTTCCCTGTGGGGGGTGTGCAGGAGGCAGCTGATCGATGTTTCTCTCTCATCGATGTTTCTGACTCTCTATCCCTTTCCCTTCCTCTCTGTAAAAAATCAATAAAATATGTTAAAAATAAAATAAAGTAGCTTTCCTCTTAGCACCTGTGTGATTCTATCCAGTGTATTTGGAGAGATGCCGCAGCCACAGATGCCCGAAATAATATGCAGTCACTCGGAGAGTCGTCTCATAGTCTGAGGATCTGATATAGAAAGGCTTAAGATACCAGTTTCTAATCCTTTCTCTCTTCCCTATCCCCAAATTCCACGAAATACGTTATTTCCTCTGCATGTCTGAATGAGACTTCCTGCTGCTCTTTTCCTAATGATTTGGAGCATTTCCCCCCCTGGACTATGAAATCCCTGTGTCCACATAGTAACAAAAATACAGTATGGCGGATAAGAACTCAGGCTCTGGGGCCAGACTGCGTTGTGGTGAAGCTGGTGCTGTTGCTTCTGAGTTATGGGAAACTCGGACTCATTAACTTCTTCAATCCTCAGGTTGAAAACATCTGTAAAGTAGTTGTAATAATAATTACTGAAAATACCTACTTCAGAGGGTTGTTTTCAGGATAAAGTAAAAATATGTAAAGCATTTAACCTGGTGCGTGGCATAAAATTAACTCTCAACAAATGTAGCTATTATGATTCTTATGAAGGACTTGACCGGGGACACTGGAATGAGGTGGTCCCTAGCCTGGGAATAAGATATCTGTAAAGTACATGGGGCGGATGGGCAGAGGCTGGGAATTAACATTTTTTTGAGCACCAGGTATGGAATAGGCATAGCGACAGGGGTAGGGAACCTTTCTTCTGCTAAGGGCTGTTTGGATATTTATAACATCATTCGAGGGCCAAACAAAATTCTCAACTTAGCAAGTAGCCTGCTGTTATTTGGTCAAACATGTAATTAACTCACCCCTAATGCTACGGCAAGGCCAGAGTAAGTGATTTTGAGGACCTTATTTAGTCCTCGGGCTGGGCATTCCTCACCGCTGGTTTATGGGGATATGGAAGAGAGAAAGGATTAGAAACTGATATCTTAAGCCTTTCTATATCAGATCCTCAGACTATGAGACGACTCTCCGAGTGACTGCATGTTATTTCGGGCATCTGTGGCTGCGGCGTCTCTCCAAACACGCTGGGTGTAATCACACAGGTGCTTGGAAGAGAGGCACAGACGACCCTTCTACCTTGGCCAGCTTAGGTTAAATTACTTAATTTTATTGTGTTTTAATTTTAATGCTAGCAAGGCATAGCTGAAAATCCATTTCTATTCACGAGTTGGGACCGCTTTGCAATAAACGCCCAAGGTGCTCACTTAGGTTCTCGATGCTTGGGGTCTGGGTGAAAGCCAGGATGAAGAGGCACCCTGCTTTCCCGTTCCACTCTCCAGATGAGAGGTTGTTTGGGGTTAGTAAGCCCCCTTTAAAAATGCAAATGTAGCCTGTCTGTTCATTATGCAGGAGATTCTCAATCAATACGTGCATATTACTTCAGTCAAATAGTAATACTGTTTTCCTCCCAGAGCCCCACTGATAACATAAGAGGGAAGTTTGGGGCTTTGTGTATGGGAAGAGGCGGACCCAAGTCAGGATGGTGCCGCAGTGGAGCATGCTGGAAGGCCGAATGGCAGTACTAGGTCCTGGGGTGGGCAGTGAGAGATGAACGGTGAATAGAGGAGGGAGGGTGGGGGAGGGATGCAAAAAAAAAGGCTCCTCCAAGCTCTTTAATCATTTGACTTTCGCAGCTGCTTGAATACCCTGAACAACTTCTTAATGCTTTGTATAAGAAGATATCATTCTGTCTCCCTGATGTGGACATCTGTTCAGAGACTATTTGATTTGTCTGGCTCTGGCCCAGAAAAGTCATTCCTAAAACCACTTGGGGAGCTTTTAAAAAACAGCAATTCTCATGTATCACAACCCAGCCCTGGAGCGGGGTCCAGGAATCTGAGTGATAACAAATACAAACCCTTTCTTCCAGGTGACTAGGAGGCGACTATTCCACACACAGATGAGCAGTTGGGAGCCATTAACCCAGAACTCTCCTACCAGGGCCTACCAAGCTCCAAGATGGTGAGTTGAGTAAGTGCCGAATGCGGCAAAATGATCTCCCTCTATTGTGATTAATATAAAAATATCTCCCTTTGTTTTGAATTGTTTTTTTTAGGAAAGTCCCTGGGAGTGGGATGACTGAGACAAGGGTATGAACGTGTGTAGAGTTTTTGTCAGCCATATTTACATTTCAGCACACATAGGCAGGGGGCACTTACGAAATTCTAAAGTGTTCGCTAGTTTCACATATAAATGAAATCATACGGTGCTTGTCTTTCTCTGACTGGCTTATTTCACTTAGCATAATCTCTCCAGGTCCATCCATGCTGTCCCAAAAGGTCAGATTTCCTTCTTTTTTTAATGGCCAAGTAGTGTTCCATCGTGTAAGTGTACCACAGTTTGTTTTTATCCACTCATCTACTGATGATGGGCACTGGGGCTGCTTCCAGTACCCCTGAAATCTACATAATTTTATTAACCAGTGTCACCCCAATAAATTTAATGAAAAAATTCTCAGGTGTTTTATGCATAGAGAGGCTCTTTAGTATCACTCAGAGAGGGCCTAAGAAAGGAACTCGCTTTCAATGGTAAAAGCATCAAATCACCCTCCCAATTTCTCTTTTCCAGTGAAACAGAATACTAATAAGTCACTTTTGGGAGAGTACGGCAAAGCATCACAGAGTGCTCAGTTATTTCTTAGAGCATTCGGGGGGTGAGGGCGCTTCTTATCTCTACACCTACTTTCTGGTAAACCTGAAGTCGGCAGTGACCTCTTCCCCATTTCATAGAAAAGAATACCCAGGAAGAGAGTGGTTAAGAAACATGTAATACGGCTCTCATCACATTTGCCACGAGAACTACATAGAGTCACCCATTCAGCCATTGTTCAAGTAAATCCATGACTGAGTCATTTTTATAGGTGACCCCATGGAAAAAGGCTGGTAAGATGAATGCGTGATGAGAGTATTGTCCAAACTGGGGGAGGGCGACCCAGATAGGCCTTCTTCTCTAGCTTTTATTTGCATTATGTTTTATTCATTTTGCATTTACATAATCCGCTAACCTAAAAGCATGGTTATTGTCTGTGACAGATGGGAATAAGGTGAATATTCAGTGGCTTCAGTAAAAAAAGAGAAAGAAAAGACATGCTTTTACACAATGTCAAGTGAAACATCAGCAGTGATGTGCAGGAGCCTGCCTGTACTTGTTTGCAAGAGTTAATTGTAAAATTTCCAGAAAATTTGCAGCTGGCTGTTAAATACGTTCACTATTAAAGTTAAGTTAGATAACTTCGTTAAGTAAATTACGTTAAAAATAAATGTGGCAGCTCTGGTTGGAGTGGCTCAGTTGATTGGAGAGTCAATGCGTACGCCGAAAGAACGGTTATGAGTTCGGTTCCTGGTCAGGGCACATGGCTAGGTTGCAGGTTTGATCCCTGGTTGGGGCAAGTATGGGAAGGCAACTAATTGACGTTTCTCTCTCTTTCTTTCTCCCTTCCCTTCTTTCTAAAATCAATAAGCATGTCCCTGAGTCAGGATTAAAAAAAAGGTAAAGGTGATAAGTACTAAAAACTCACTATTTTCTAATTATTTACTACCTTTTGCTATTATCTATGCTCTTAAAGTTATTTGCTCCAATTTAGTTGTAAGATAGAAATATTATATAATGGTGCTACAGAGCATCTTTTTCCGATTTTGCATTCAGTGATGTAATGTTAGCTTGAAACTGGTCATGGTAGAAATGTCTACACCATGAGAATTGGTAAATACTATAAATCAGGCACATTTTTTTTTTCCGCATTTATCAGCATACCACCAAGAAATCGGATAAAATGCAAATACAATATGGCAACTTGGCAATACGTGTCAAAAGCCATGAAAATACTCACATGCTTTGATCCATTAATTCTATCTCTGGGCATTTACTCTAAATAAATAATTCAAAGAAGGAGGAAATAATATGTGTGAGCACATTCAGTGTATTATCATTTATAACAGCAAAATATGAGGGTAACCTAAATAAGTGTTGAGATTCTGGGAGCATTAATTTCATGGAATACTTTGTAGTAATGAAAGGTCATAGTTACAGTAGTCAGGAAAATATATTTGATATGGTGTTGAATTAGAAAATCAGAGTTAAAATTTCACTTACATTCTGGTTTCGTTATGAATGAGGATTAATTGTGAGGATAAAAAAATGAAAGCTTTGGTGTGTTAGGATGGTGAAATAGTAGAATTTTTCTTTTACTTCATTTATTGCAGTAGTGGTGTGTGTGCTTGTGGAGAAAGTCTGTGTATGAGTGATCTGAAGTAGTTTAATAATTAAGAGGAAAGCTACGAGTTTATGGACCAGACGGGGGCCTGCCTCTGTCAAGCAAATATGTTCTGTGTGTGGATCCCTGGGCAGGGTGTAGTGGAGGGAGTCTGGGTCCAGGCAGTCTGGAGTGATAGATGCTAAGTGGGTTTCTTGAGGGTAGCTCAGGAAGGAAGAGGAAGGGTGCTGAGGACTTGCCACAGTAGACTGCAGAGGCTGAGAAATAACTCACAGAAGAGCTGCTGGCAAGGGTGGGGTGGGTGGGCAGGGGAGAGAGAGAAAGAGAGCGAGAGCGAGAGCGAGAGCGAGAGCGAGAGCGAGAGCGAGAGAGAGAGAGAGAGAGAGAGAGAGAGAGAGAGAGAACATTCCTTAGGAAAAGATAGGGAGATGCTGATTTTAGAGATGAGCAAGATGGATGTGAAAATAGTTTCACATAGATCCGAAAACAGACCAGAGAGGAAATGGTTGCTTTAAATCATGAATTCTCAGATTGTAGTGTGTTTTAAACTCCTTTGGATGGAGGGGTAGGGGGTGGGGGGGGGCATGTTAACAAATGCAGCTTCCTAGGTTCCACCTCCAATGATTCTGTCCAATTGGTCTGGGAGTTGTCAGGAATTAACATTTTTAACAAGTCCTCCCACCCCATAAAGATTCTGATACAGATGGTCAGCAGGTCACACTTTGAGAAGCATTGAAAGTAGTAGTTTCATGTCATTCATACCACAAAATTCCCTTACACAGTTAAACAGGCATTTGGACCAACCGAACAGGGTACTACAAGCGGGTAGCACAGAGAGATAGGGGAGCACTAGGACCCTCAAGCATACCACTGGGAGGTGGTAATGAAGAATGAACTTGAGGGGAATATGCAGTGCTTTGCCCAGAAAACAGTTTGGAAAGGAAAGGAAGTCTAATTGTTGAGGAAATAGAGTTTACATAGAGAACTTTAGCACTGAAGACAGAGCGATCAGACGTCTGCCATGACAACAATGCATCACAAAATAAACATAACGAAAGTAAAGGACATGGCCGTGGCAGAAGCCATGGTGCTGAGACACGGGCTCCAGGAGAACTTTAGAGAGTAATGAGCTCTCAAATAGCCTTTTATATGTGGAATTGTTCAACTATACACTGAAGAAGATTCTTTTACTTTACAAAGGTTTTCACATTCTCTATCACCAGGGTCACCAGTCTCATGGGCCGTGGCGTGACGAATCAAGGAGAAATAAGCCATTCTTTAGCCCTGGAGGTGCAGCTCAGGGTCTGTTAGGTGGGCAAGGGTCTGACGCCTTCCACAAGCACCTGCTGACTGTCCTGTTCCCCACTTACCAGGGTTGTTTATGAACCGATTGATTTGCACTTAGAGTAGTTTCCTAATCTCTTTTCTGGTCACAAATTCCTCTGAGAATCCGATGAGAACCAAAGACCTTCTCCTTGAGAAAAAGCACAAATACTGGATCATGCACAGTTATAATTTTTATGGGATTTAGAGACCTTCTAAAACCCATCCATGGGCTCCCAGCAGTCCAGAGACATCATATTAGTAACTCCTGCATGGAGGCTGTCAGGACACCCTAGAGGCTGTGCAGAGATGGAGAAGGTTCTGGTTATTGCTGGTGTCAGAGTTAGCTTCTTAAAAGAAAGGCTGACTCTTCAGCTGATGGTCAAGATGAGAACAAGATGGCTGACGTGTTATAGCGTTTGTTCATTATGTTGGGTAAACATAGGGCTGTGTTAAGTCCTTGATTCTGAATTCTCTTATGTTAAGCCAGGGTCAGGTCCTCTTTGGGAAAGCTGTCTCTCAAGATTCTACTTTAATGGCTTGTGTATTGTCCTGATGGCACAGGAAATGGACACAGGTTGTAAATACCAACCTGGCCACCTCCAGAGTGCAGCGAGGCCTGGGGCCAGCTGACACCTCTCATCCAGTCCTGCAGACCCAGCCAGGCTGCTTTTAGAGGCGGAAGGCTTTCAACAGTGTGGAAAGCGCTTGCTTCTGAGTGTACGATGTAGGTTTTCCTATCTGAAGCTGAACATCTGCTTGGGCCTTGATGACTTTGAAGATAGTCCTTTTCCTGTGTGGCCTTTAGACCACAGAAGCCCAGCTAGCCATCTTCTGTTAGTAGGTACCTGACTTGCAAGGTGGAAAACTGGGTGTCTGTGGCTGAAAGCTCACGCCTTGTTAATCTCCTGTCCACTTGGACTGATAAGGGCTCACTCGAGGTAGGCTGTACCCCCAAACCGTCTGTTGAAAGAGCCAACTCTGTTGAAATCGATGAGCCTGTTAATGTGTCATAGTCCTAGAGTGGGGAGATAAAAAGGATGAAATTGTACCCCATCTTCAACCCTCCAGAGAAAAAGTATGTGCAATTGGCTAAATAAATTGCAAAATATGATTCGGCTTCTCTTGGTCTGGCATAAGACAAGAATTATAAATCTTTCTTTGTGGCAGAAAAGGAAAATCTATAACAAATGTACTCAAGTAATTAGAGCACCTCAACTTCTACAATCATTTTAATTATTGTACGCCATGACTAGGTCTCCTGCCAGCTTCAAGTAAAAAAATACACAAAATACATTCAATGTATTTTTCAATGCATTCTATTTATTTTTTTAATCCTTACCAAATATAGATGTGAGAGTGAAACATTGATCGGTTGAGCATCTAGGAATCAAACCTGTGACCTTTTGGTGTACAGGATGATACTCCAACCAACTGAACTACACTGTCAAGGGCTGTTTCAATGCATTTTAGGATTTACGGACTCCTTAGTTACAGCCCACAAAACAGAAGTATTCCATGTACACCAAAGGCTAGCAGCAAACTCTCTACCCCTCCTGTCTCCTGGAGACAGCGTCTTCTGCTTTGTCATTCCACAGAGTAACCCAGTTACTGTGCAGGGAGCTGACGGGCATGCATCTCTCCCTTGGTGCATTTCCTTGCTTTCAGAGGATTTTTCCTTTTGGGCGAGATTGCTACTTTTCCTTTGCTTTCCCCACTGTTATTCCAGCTGCCACCCTCCCGAGCACGTCTAAATAAACGCACATCTCTTCATGAGCCTTTTCCTCAGTTGCCAGAAAAAATTCTGCTTGTCCTTGTCCCCAGGTGAGCTAAAAGTGATCTCAGCCATGACTGAAGAATGCCTGTAATTATTCCAACAAGTAAAATGAAAGCCAAATTTTGACTCAATTGAACAGATGTAAAACTACTACTATCAACTACAAAAGTCCTTTTAGGGCCTACAAATCCTGCTCAATTTTCCTCAAGTTCCAGTATCTTTGAGTAGTAACTTGCTGAAATTTTTATTGTAGTCTCTCTCTTTCTTCCTCTCGTTATGATGAGGGACCAGAAAGGGGTGTTGGACATTTATACAGGAAATAGGAGGGGAAAAGGTAGAGAAACCTTACATATTGACAGTACCACAATTTCCTACATCTGCTAAAATAATATTGTCACTATGTTCCTACACACAGAATACCTGATAAGATCAGAGAAATTTCTGTAATAATCTTGAATTTAAAAATGTAATAGTAATACATGTACATTGTAGCAAATGTGACATATGCCTTTTAACTTAGATATACATGTACATACTTTATTTATAAATCATTAAATTTTTAAAAAAGATTTTTATTTTGAGAAGGTGGAAAGGAGAGGGAGGGAGAGAGAGAGAAACATTGATGTGAGAGTCTGGAAGCGAGCCCACAACCCAGGCATGTACCCTGACTGGGAATCGAACTGGCAACCTTTGGTGAATGGGATGACCTAATGTAATAGGAATACAGCTGATTTTAAAAGGATCACTTGATTAACAAAGGGCAACGATGATATCTTTTATGAGTCCTATGGCTTTCTTTTCTTTTTCTTTTTAATCCTCCACATTTCAGGAAAAGCAATTTCAAAATGAAGATTGTGACAATGTTTCTGTTAAATTCTAAAGCCACGAATATACATGGACAGTGTTTTCATGAGGAGTCCTGCATAAAACTTGGATCAAAAGTTCAAAACCCAAACCCATAGTTTTGGATTTCCCCAAGGGCTGCCCATTTTACGTGCCATGCAGGGAAGACCCAACACACGTATGTGGAAGGGAAAATAGAAGTTTCTCTGCCAATAGGGGCCAGACTCTTGTGGTTTTCAGTTTAAAAACTAAATTGTGCAATTTGTACTCACGAAATAAAAAAATCACCAGTGTTTTCAGCCCAAGTTCATGTTCACTGTGGCCAGCCAGTCTCATGAAGTTACATAATCTGACAGCTTCCTCGGATTTACCAGCCCTTTCTCTGAAAAGCTGAAACTTATCAGACGTCTTCAAGGTTCCTACACTTACTCACACTAATTGGAATTAAAGTGTTAGTGCTTCTTCCTTCATATATTTGACCATGACTGGTTTTCTTTCTCAACAGGTAGCTCATTATTTTATGTACCAATTATAATTACTTTTCATTTCTTTGCCAATTTTGAGAGGGCTTAATAATTCTTAAATACTAGATCTTTAACAAACTCATTACTAAGTTTAACAACTAGATGAATAATACAACAAATTCAGTTACCTTTACAGCCTTCTAGAGTCTTATCAGGATCTTTAAAATTATTATCAAGTTTTCTTCTTTTTCTAGAAAATATTAGCTAAAGTACAATTTATAAACAGTATCACCAGCCAGTCTGAAAAAGACTTGAATAGTCCCTTGTTCTTGTCACTTAATATACTCTGTTCTAAATTATTATTTTAAATTATTTTGGATGGCTTTAGGAAGGCCTCTTTTCAGAAAAATTGCAAGTATCTGGGGAGGATGAATGAATAACCTTGAAATGTTCATAGCCTTTGACTACATGTAAGAATTATTCTATGTGTATGTGTGTGTTTCACCTTTGTGTTTTCAGTACCAAATATAGTGTCTGGCATACTATAATTTAATATTTATTTAATTAATTACTACATTAGGGCAATATTTTACTCAATCTAAATATTTAGCATAAGGCATCGAGTAAAATAAATTATGGTATAGTTTTACAATAGATTATTATATACCTTTAGAAAATGACATCAGTCAATATTAATTGACCTGAAATGACATTTGCAATAAAGTATCAAGATACAAGGTAATATGATTTAATTTTGTAAAAATAAATTTAAAAATATTTCCAGAATATATTCTATACTATAATATGTTTGAGTTATAAGATTCAGCTGTTTTTTTCTTCATTTATATTTTTAAAACTTTCTACAAAGGTTGTGTACTAAAATCCTAGAATAAAATAAGAGAATGTTTTATAAAATTCTAATGTAAGTAAGGAAAAGATTAAAGTTACATAAAAATGGAAATTTTATACCATAAATTATAATGCTTTGAGGCTATGTTGAAAAAGGAGTCTTTTAGAGGTACATGTGGAAATATCTACACATTAAATGATACAATGTATGAAATTTTTTTCAATATAATCAGGGGTTGGAAAGAGGCAAGATGGGGGAACTGAGCAGAGGGAGGTAAAAGAAGATCAGCTGTGAGCTGATAATCGTTGAAGCTGGATAGTGAACAAATAGATTTTATATATGTGTTATTTCTACCTTCTGTATATGTTTTAGAGTTTACATCATATACAATTTTTAAAATTAAATTTATTGGGGTAACATTTGAATAACATTATATAAATTTCAGGTGTTCAGTTTACAATACAACATCTGTATATGCCATTGTGTGCTCACCACCCACAGTGCAGTCTCCATCTGTCACCCTATGTTTGCATCCCTTTACTGTTTGTCCTCTCAACCCCACCCTCTGTAACTACCATTCTGTTGTCTGTATCTATGAGTTTGTTAGTTTTGTTTCTTAATTTGTTGCTTTTTGTTTTATATCCTGCATGTGAGTGAATGAGGATTATTAAGAAAATAATAAAAGGTATCCTATATAATAAAAGGCTAATATGCAAATGGTCATGATGGCCTCACACTGTAATGACCAATCAGCAGGAGGCTGTGTGTGTGACAGGCACAGGTGGGCGGGGCTGCATGCATGGTGAGGCTGGGGGATGTGGGGCTGTTATTGTTTATTTGTTAATAAATTTACATATTATTTTCATATATTTTTTACTAATTTTCTTTAATCTCTGACACGTCTATTATAGAGAAAGGGAAATAGCAATATTAAAATATTTCCTCTAATTAATTCCCTTTTATTGTGCATGAATTTCATGCACCAGGCCACTAGTTTTATTATAAATGCAAAACTTTTCAATGCAGTGGTTTCCTTTCATTTAAAAAAAATCTAAAATGTCCAACAGAAAGGTAAAATTAAATACATTAAATGTCAGCTTATTAAATATTCATTAAAATATTTTTAAGAACCTTTAATGACAAGTAAAAAATTAGTGTATACAATTATATATATTTTTGTTTAAGAAGACCTATGTA
>PVJC01023284.1:0-26480 GCA_004026665.1 Murina feae | reverse complement strand
AGCTCAGAGGGAAGGTAGGGGAGGGTGGGGGTAAGGGAGAGAGATCAACCAAAGGACTTGTATGCATGCATATAAGCATAACCAATGGACACAGACACCAGAGTGGTGAGGGCATGAGTGGGAGGTGGGGTGTGGGGCTATGAGGGGATAAGGACACGTATGTAATACCTTAATCAATAAAGAAATTTAAAAAAAAAAACTAAAAAAAAAAAAATAGAGTCACCCATTATTTCAAATTAGTTAAACCTGAGAAGGAGTGAAAATTGAGTTATCAGCTGTTAAGGTGTGAATTCATTTTTCACGGACACCCTATATATCTCTATCTATACACACATACACACACACACAAGACATACATAACACATACACATATCTTGTTTGTTCTGTTTTTCTGTAGAACCCTACTACCCTCCCAAAATCAAAGAGATTCTGCCTCCAACTCCACTTCCTCCTACAGGAGGGACCCTGCAAAGTAGAAAGGTTAATGAATATTGGTTTTACTTTCCACCCCCAGTTCCATCCCAGTCTATATACACATTCTAATGTCTAGAACCTGTAAATGTTACCTTATTTGGCAGAAACAATATTTGCAAATATAATTCAGGCTTTTGAGGTGAAAGATCATCCTGGATTATCCATGTGGGCTCTAAATCCAACAAGTCTCCTGAGAGAGGTAAATTCGAAGGTTTGGGAAAGATATTCTGCCAGACCTGAGCCCTGAGGATCTGAAAGTCTCCACACAGCACTGGCATCAGCACCGACACCCAGCCGAGTCTCCTGAGACGGGCACAGTGGAAAGAGGATCCGTGGAACTGCTGGTCGGCAGGGGATTCTAGATCTGGGTTCACAATCAGGAAAGGGCTGGGATGTGCAGGCAGGAGAAAAGCGTGCACCCCTCAAAGTGGATTCTACATCTGGGTCCACAGTCAGTAAAGACTGAAGTGTGCCAGCAGGAGAGGTGCACACAGGCATGCGTGGGCGGGCGAAGCCTCTCCCACCTCTGTAGCCTGTGCCTTTGCATTGAGACTTGTGCACAGGGCCTTTCTGATGCAGACACTTACCCGTGGCTGGAGTGAGTTGTGGAATCTGGAGAGAGAGGGGGGTCCAGCAGAGGTGGCAGTGACTTTGGTGCTGACTCATACTGGAGCCTGGGACCTGGGCAGCCATTGTGCCCTGAAGAGACAACCCCTCCCTCCAGTATCCAGGCAACTAATACAGCCATACCCAGATTCCACCCTGAATGGTAAAAAGGATTAAAAAAAACAATAAACAGTCTCTGAGAGTCCAAAGGGACTGGCCTAAAGAGAGACTTTTGGTACCACCAACCCAATAGTACAGAAGACTGGAATCTTAAGCCAGGCAAAGGAACATTTTACTTCTTCATTTTTATTTTATTTTTATTTTTTATTATTAGTTTGTTACCTTTCCTTTTTTTTCTTTCTTTTTTTCTTTGTTTTCCTGTTTGTGTTTGTTGCTTTAGTTTCTACTAGTGGCCCAGTGCATGAAATTCATGCACATTAAAAGGGGATTCATTAGAGGAAATATTTTAATATTGCTATTTGCCCTTTTTCTATAATAGAAGTGTCAGAGATTAAAGAAAATTAGTGAAACATATATGAAAATATTCCTCCTGTCAGAGTCTGGGGTGCACCATGGAACCCAGAGTCAAGTCTTCAACCAGCCACATGCACCTCAAAATCGCTCAAGACCCAAATCTGGACTGCCCCCCTTCATTGGGCTAGATCTAGACCCAGCCAGTTCCACCCTGTCAAGCCCTGCCAGGTGGGGGGGTGCAGCCTCAGGTCCCCTGGGTGCCAGGGCAGGGGAGGCATGGCCTGAGGTCCCCCATAAAGCCCTGCTGGGCAGAGGAAGTGGCCTGTGATCCCCCAGCCTGGCACCAGGGTAGGGGGCACAGCCTGAGGTCCCCTGGCCTGGTGCTGGGGTGGGGGGCATGGCCTGAGGTCCCCTGGCCCAGCATCAGGGTGGAGGGCACACCTTGAGGGCCCCGTCAAGTCCCGCTGGGTGAGGGGCACAGCCTCAGGTCCCCTGGCCTGGCACCAGGAAAGAGGGCAGCCTGAGTTCCTCTGGCCTGGTGCCAGGGTAGGGGGGGCAGCCTGAGGTCTCCTGTCAAGCCCTGCAGGTGGAAGGCACAACCTGAGGTCCCCTGTCAAGCCCCATGCAGGAGGTGGGTGGGCGCACAGCCTCAGGTCCCTGCTGATTGCTCCTTAAGGCTCATTATGGGAACTTAGCCTCAGCTGTGGGTGCAAATTGACCAGAGTAATGGTCAATTTGCATATTCCCTCTTTATTACATGGGATTTCTCTTCACTTTATTTTTCCATCACTCTATTTATTTTATTTTATTTTATTATTTTTTTGCTATTATTATACTATTTTTGAAATAAAATTTTTTATAAATTTATTTATTTTTCTTTTCTTTTATGCTCTTTCCTCTTATCCATCCACCCCCTTTCTACTTCCTCTATACTGAACTGAGATCCTCCCCCTATTCCTCCAATTCTTAACCTTATCTTCTATATATAAGCTCAGCATCTACAGATTCTGCTCCCATCCTCTATGCTGGGGGTGGTCACTTATAGTGGAGTTATTACTGTTGTGAGTATATTCGTGCTTTGGTCCCTTTGTGTGGTGTCTTGTCAAGTTGAATTTTATTCTGTCTGGCCAGGTGCTAGAGTAAGGTGACCAGATGGCCTGCTTTTGGGGGGACAGTCCCAATTTTTAACAGTTTGTCCCGTGTCCCGTGGCATTTTAAAAAAGTCCCAATTACTCTTTGTAATATTTTAAGTAATAATAAGAAAAAAGAAAACCCCAGTCAATGGTGTACCACTTTAAATCTGGTTATGCTAGAAAGTGAATCTCACAACCAGACACCTGTAGAGGAAACTCCATCCATGAACGGGTCAATAATACCTCAGACCCAACTACAGAGACAGGAAGAAGGTGGCAGTGAGGGAGAGAGTGTAAGTCAGTGATGGACCAAAAGAGGAGTGTATGGTCATGTGGAATGTGCATGTGTGTATGTGAGTGAGGCACAGATAGATCCCGCAGTGGTCTGGCTAAATAGGCTTCTTAACTAGGCAGCCTCTTCTACCATTGTAAACAGTTTCAGGAGGCCAGCCTGTCCTCACAGGCCTAGCGTTTTATTTATTTATTTATTTGTTTGTTTATTTATTTAATCTTTATTGTTCAGATTATTACAGTTGTTCCTCTTTTTCCCCCATAGCTCCCCTCCTCCCAGTTCCCACCCCACCCTCTGTCCTTACCCGCCCCCCGTCCTCATCCATAGGTGTACGATTATTGTCCATTCTCTTCCCGCACCCCCAACACCCTTTACCCCCGAAAATTGTCAGTCCTCTCCCTTTCTATGCCTCTAATTCTATTCTATTCACCAGTTTATTCTGTTCATCAGATTTTTTATTCACTTGATTTTTAGATTCACTTGTTGATAGATATGTATTTGTTGTTCATAGTTTTTATCTTTACTTTTTCATCTTCTTCTCAAAGGATACCTTTCAGCATTTCATATAATACTGGTTGGGTGGTGATGAACACTTTTAGCTTTTTTTTGTCTGTGAAGCTCTTTATCTGACCTTCAATTCTGAATGATAGCTTTGCTGGGTAAAGTAATCTTGGTTGTAGGTTCTTGCTGTTCAGCACTTTGAATATTTCTTGCCACTCCCTTCTGGCCTGCAAAATTTCTGTTGAGAAATCAGCTGACAGTCATATGGGTTCCCCCTTGTAGGTAACTAACTGCTTTTCTCTTGCAGCTTTTAAGATTCTCTCCTTGTCTTTGGCCCTTGGCATTTTAATTATGATGTGTCTTGGTGTGGTCCTTCTTGGTTCCTTTTATTTGGAATTCTCTGTGCTTCCTGGACTTGGAAGTCTATTTCTCTCACCAGGTGGGGGAAGTTTTCTGTCATTATTTCTTCAAATAGGTTTTCAATATCTTGCTCTCTCTCTTCTTCTGGCACCCCTATAATTCTGATGTTGGTACGCTTGAAGTTGTCCCAGAGACTCGTTACACTATCTTCATATTTTTTTATTCTTTTTTCTTTTGGCTTTTCCGGCTGGGTGGGTTTTGCTTCTTCATATTTCATATCTTTGACTTGATTCTTGTGATACTCTCGTCTGCTGTTGGATCTCTGTATATTATTCTTTATTTCAGTCAGTGTATGCTTAATTTCTAGCTGGTCCTTTTCAAATTTATCAGCAGTTTCTAGAAAATTCTTGAAAAACCTAATAACCATGGTTTTGAACTCTATATCCAGTCGTTTGCATTCCTCCATTTTTGTCATTTGTGATCTGTTTCATAGTCTCCGCATTTTGGCTACTCATTGATAGGGTGACTTTCTGTGCTAGGTGTTCTATAGGGCCCAGTGATTCAACCTCCCCAATCACCTGGGGTGGCCACTCTTGTATGCCTTTGAAGGCTGGTTGCACAGTCTTGTTGTAGTTATCACTGGGAGGTATCACTGGGAGGAAATGACCTGCAGGCCTTTCTCCTTGTTGTTTGGGGTTTAGATCTTTTGGAGTTCTGTCTCAGCTGCAGACCCTTAGGTTATGCTGCAGGCAGGCAAGTGCACAGCTTGGGCAGGGTTGTAGGTGGGGTGGGGCGGGGTCTCAGAATCACTCGGGTGGAGCAACCCACAATGGCTGCCCCTCCGCTGACTCTGCGGCTTCTGCATGCCCCTGAGTCTCCAAGTCTCCGCGTCAGTGATCGCTGCGAACAGCACTGATAGAACCCCACTGGTCTTCCGCCACGTTGCCCATCACATTCAGTGCGACCCTGGATTTCATAGTCTCCTTCCAAGCTGCGGATCCAGGCGCAGCCACCGCCACCCTTTCACCCATGCCGCCACTTCTGTTCCGTGCATCCGTACCTCTCAGTTTTGGTGCCGGCTGCTTCTACTCAGTCTCACTGCATTCCTTCTCTTGCCTTCTAGTTGTAAAGCTTTCCCTTCCTTGGTTCTGGAGGATGGCCGTTTATCTGTATAGTTGTATTTCTATAATGTAGGTGTGGAGGCTGTGCATTTAGGTATATACCTCATACCACCATCTTGGTTCTCTCAGGCCTACCATTTTTAAGGGGAGAGCTGCTGTAACTGGGAGCCAGATCCCACCCCCACCCAGGGTGCCCTCAGATAACACCTGGGACTCTTAAGTCACCCCTGCCAGGGACCTGCTACTTCAGCTGTGGTCCCACAGTCAACTAGTCTACAGCCACTCTGGGCGCAGGCTCCTGTGAGTTCTGAAGTGTGCTCTCCTCTGACCGGCCCAACATCTTAGCCCAAAGCACTGCAACCACACAAGCAGCAGACACATAAGCAGCCCACCCCTGTCCAAGGAGCAGCAGCTCTATGACCAGCCTGCCCCAGGCCTAAGAGCAGAAGCCTCATGTGGCAGCCCCCTGTCCAAGGATCAGCAGCTGTGTGAGCAGCCTGTTCCCCAGTCCAAGTAGCAGCATCCAAGTGAGCAGCCTGGCCCCTGTCTGAGGAGCAGCCCACACTAATCCAAGGAGCATCAGCCAAAAGCAATCTGCACCTGTTTGACAAGCAGCAACTGGGTGAGCATCCTGCCTCTATCCAAAGAGCAATAGTCACACGTGCACCTCGTTCCCACCAAAGGGGCAGCAATCACGCAAGCAGCCCATCCCTCATTGAGAACCAACAACTGAGTGAGCAGCCCACACCCGTATGAGGAGCAGTCGCCCTGTAAGCAACCTGCCCCTGTCAAAACAGCTACAGCCTCATGAGCAGCCCACTCCATCTGGAGCAAATTGACCTTTACAGAGTTTAAAGAAATGTATACCTGAGAGTTCCTCTCTATTTAGACATGTATTTTTATTTCACTCAATATTTTGTGATAATTATCAAAAGCAATTCATGTATTTCTTTTTTTTGTTTCATTTATTTATCACTTTTCTCCATTTTTCTACTTTCATACATTGACTCTTCTCTTGTAAGCACTTATTTATATGTCTTTTACCTGTGATCTTTAATCTCTCCAACTGCATTATTCTTACCACATGCATGTGTAGATGGTGTTAGGAAAAGTATCAGTGAACAAAATGGGAGGCTGGGAAAGGGGGTGGGTGGAGAGGAGTCCTCTTGTGGGTTTTCCATTCTAATATTAGAAGCCAGCAGAAGAACAGATGAAGTGAATAGGTAAAACATTTGGCCAAGATGCTCATAAGTGGTATCAAGAAAAAAGAAATCATGGAATAAGAATAAGGCATGTCCAGGAAAGATGAGGGTGGGGTTCTGATTGGGATAGTCAGTCTCACTCAGAAAGTACATAAAGCCACATCATGTTTTTCCCTACAAAAAACTTTCAAAAAACTTCCCACATTACCTAAAAGCAATAGACTCTGTGCAGCTTAGAATACACCAGCCTATGTACTCATTTTTTTCAACTAAAATCTAATTCCTCCAAATATCCAAACATCTCACCTCCTTACTTCTTCCTAGCCTTTGTGTAATTGTCACATTCTCAATAAGACCTTTCTGAGCATGCATTTAAAATGAAACAGTGAGATATCCTGAAAGAAGTTGGTGATACATCAAGCCCATTCTTACAGTGCATGGGGAGAGGGTCCTAGGAGATGTAGGCCACCCTATGTACCCCTTTAATGACCCATTCTGAGATCACAGCAGCTTCATTTCCAACTTTCCAGCCATAAAGTCCTGCTACCTCCAGAAAGGGGGAGTTAATAAAACCACTGGAGCATCCAAAAAATAAAATAAATAAATAAAATGTTTACATATCCTCTACCCTAATGCCTACAGTCTCTCTTCACAGCTTAATTATACTCCATAAAATGTTGTCACTTTCTAATATGCTATACAAATTGCTCTTTTTGCATATTATCTGTTTCCTCTTTACTTCCCTCCTCACTCCCTTCCCCTCACATACCCACAGGCCCACACATTAGAAGATAAGTCTTGGGGAGAGGGTGAGGAGTATTTCTTCTCTCTTTTATTAACAAACAAGAGGCCTAGTGTATGAAATTCATGCATGGCAGGGGGGAAGGGTCCCTCAGTGCAGCCTGCACTCTCTCGCAATCTAGGACCCTATCTGGGATTGGGCCTAAAGTGATAATTGGACATCCCTCTTGCAATCCAGGACTGCTGGCTCCTAATCACTCACCTGCCTGCCTGCCTGATCACCCCTAACCACTCTGCCTGCCTGCTTGATGGCTCCTAACAGCCTGTGCCTTGGCCCCTGCTGTGATGGCTTCGTCCAGAAGGATATCTGGAATGATGTCCAGAAGGTTGTTTGGCTGTCTGGTCTAATTGGCATATTATGCTTTTATTATTATAAATGTGTTCACTGACCACCCACTTCCTCCCTGTAATACCTAGAAAAGTGGGCTTTGAGAAAGTATTTTGGAAATATAAGAGCCCAGGTAGCAAACCATGGGATATTTGGAAGGCACGTGGAACATGTCCAAGGGGAGTGGACTAGAGGAAAGTGTTCCTGGTTTATTCAGCAAACAATAAAAAGGAATAGACAAACTTAGAGAGGAAAGCAGGACAGTAGGAAAATCATGCTGGGTTTTCTTGGCCGCTGTGATTTCAGCTTTTGCTTTGAGGTTTTTGAGAAGCCTCAGAAGAACTTCATTAAATTGACTGTAAAGAGCTAAGGGCTAAATCTGGGAGACCAGTCAATAGAGTAATGCAGCAAACCAGAGTAAATATGATCGAAGAAGCTTAGTTTCTTATAAATTATTTAGTGTCATTCTATATTGAAGTATTTTTAATTAGCACAAATGTTATCATTGTACTGTACACCTCCTTTTCTTTTCTTTTTTTTTTTGTTTCAACTCAGCAATATGTTTCCAAGATCTAGCCATGCTGATGCATGCACAGCTAGTCAATTGCTTCTAATTGCTGAATATTATTTCATTGTCAGAATTTACATCTTTTTTTTTCCTAACAGGAACTAGAAACAAGTTTAAGATTGGGATGAATTTGTTGTAAGAGGCATTGGAGAATAGACACAAGGAACACTTTGTTAAAGGGAATGGGACATTGGGAGTGAAACAGAAAAGCAATTGGTTAGATTAAACAGTACTGGAACTCGCCCAGTGGGGACAATGAAGGAAGAACTAAGTCAGAGAACTAACAGAACTAATAAGAAAGCAGCCAAAAGACAAACAAAAGTGTCCTTTTTAATACAAAATTACATTAATTATAAAAATAATAACAACAGCACTAACAATAAGGTAGTTTTCCCTAAATATTTTTAATGTGTAAGACATCAAGCAAAACATTTTCATGCATTAGTTGAGTCAGGGACTAATATATTTGGAAAATCAAGAGAAATCAAGATATTTGTTATCGCATGGAAATCAGCAAAGCGATTTAGTGGAAATAACCAAATGAAAGTTTAGAAGCACAGAATATAATATTCAGAAGTAGTGATATTTAATTTTCCAAAAGTGAATACTTTCAAGATTGTAACCAGATCTAATGAATGTCTCCCACCTACATAAGAAACTAAGATGTTAGAGAATCCTGTGCAAGAATGTTGAAGTTCTCCAAGATGATGGTAGGAGTTGGGGTAAAAGCTGGGATGGTAGGTGTATAATGACTACGATTGTTATTGGGAGATATAACAATGCCATCTCATCATTACGTTCTATCAATATGTATGGCAGGGAAGAATAAGAAGCCCATGTTAAGGAGAAGCACAAAAATAATACCGGTTGGAGAACCAGATTTAAGCCAATGTCCAGAAGCAAATCAAGTGGAGACACTGAAATATAAGGCAATTAGTTGTCAGCTGAATACCACCTACGACATGGCACAGTAACTGGGCTAAAGGAAGATAATGGGAGAAAGTACATAAGGTAGTCAGAAGAGGGAAGAAATAGTTAATAAGAGGGGCTTGCACTTAAGTAGAGAGATCTCATGGTTCTAAATTTAAAAATGGCAAAGTTACCCAGTTAATTAAGTAACTAATTTGGAGTTAAATCTATTAAATTAAACAAGTGCCTTACCTCTCTGAATACAACCCATGTAGCAGGTATGCCTTTATAATAGAAGAAGAGCCTGTTTCACCCAGTTCTACTTGCATTCTCACCCACCGTAAATATACACAGGCACATATACAAAACAAAATGAAAATAAAAACAAAGTAATGTGTTGTCATGTTGATTATTTGATCAATTCGGGAAAAATACTGCATCCAAAGAACTACACTGAATGGCCTCTACTATCTTTGCCCCTTTTAAGCAAATAATAAATTAAATTAAGCTACTTCTGACAGTAAATAATTTAACTTTAAAATGCTTTTCTCCTTTTCCTGCTGATAGCTCTCGCAGACATGGTGAAGGTTTCTGAAACCCGCCGAACTTTCAGTAAGAAGTGTGGCAAGCATCAACCCCACAAAGTAACTCAATACAAGAAAGGCAAGGATTCTCTATATGCACAGGGAGAGCGGCGTTGTGACAGGAAGCAAAGTGGCTATGGTGGACAGACTAAGCCGATTTTCCGGAAAAAAGCTAAAACTACAAAGAAGATTGTGCTGAGGCTTGAATGCGTTGAGCCTAACTGCATATCTAAGAGAATGCTGGCTATTAAGAGATGCAAGCATTTTGAATTGGGAGGAGATATAGAAGAGAAAGGGTCAAGTGATCCAGTTCTAAGCTTCATATTCTGTTTGATTATATGACAATAAAATCATGGTATGTTCAAAAAAATAAAATAAAATAAAATGCTTTTCTAGTTGGTCCTTTGGCTGACAGTTTTTCAAGTGACTTTTTCTTTTTACCTTCATAATATATGATATACACACAAACCATTAACTAGTTTGAATTTTAAATAAATATACACAAGTCATTTTTTTACCTCAATTTTGTACATTATCTCAAAATAAAATCTGACAAACTATAGCAGTTTATATTTTGAGGAATCACAGTATATTTAAAATTTAAGTGATAAGTTTTGTTTATAAAAGTTTAAAAAGTCATGGTAATTATTTGACTTCTAAATATACAAACAGTTTAGTGGCCCAGAGTAGATGCAGGAGTCATATAAACCTCTGTCTCGGAGTTTTGTGTCTTTCCTTGTGTTTGCTGACATCCCCCAATGTTCCCGTTGGCTTTGAACTAAAGTTGGGCCCACCTTTGTTTCTGCGGACTTTAAAAATCTCCCACCAGCACCGACAGTGACTAGATTATGTCCTAAGAGATTGCAGTCCACAGAAGGATGTTCCAATAGCTCTTATTTTTAAAGTCGTAGTGGAGAAGATGGTCATGGGTAACTCCTTTGATGGTATGAAATCATCCCAGAGCCAGAGAATTGCCCGGCGGAGAGCATAAAGAGCCACGCTGAATAATGGCAGCAACATAGCATTTTTTTCTTTCATTCATTGAACAGCACTGAGACAGGTGCAGGGGACAGGAATGAAACCAGTGTGGATGGGGTTACCTGCAGGAACTCATAGTCCATGGAGGGAGACTGATGCATAAGCAAATACTTTATAATAATTAATATATGTGACCCTTTAGTTGTGGCTGACCTGTCTGGAAGAGCAGAAGAAAATGTCCATTAATGGAAAGAAATCAATCTTATTGTTAACCTTTCGTGAGCCAAAACAAAGTCAAGGATATGACAGAAAACCTCTCTTGCTTCTCCTCATCAGGACTCCTCTAGAGTCCTTTTCAGATGGCCATGAGGTGTCTCCTCTTCCTGGCTGTTCTCTCCTCCTCCTCTTTCTGACTGCATTTCTCTAGGTCTTTTCTACAGGGTGACCCTTTTTTTGTACTTTTATGAAAAATGATGCAACAAAAATGACTTTATTTTCTGCTTTGCAAGCAAGGGCTCTTTCTATTGCATTTTCCATGGTGGCTCTTAACCTGCCTGGTCCCAGCGCTGGAATTTCTTTCTGAAGGTTGCCCTTAAGCTGCTGGACAGTCCTGGTCTTGAACCCATGCACCAGCTGCACCTTGAAGGGGTCCCTGTGTAAGTCTGTTTGCATGCACTGCCAGGAAGTCACGACTTTCCAAGTTCTGCACAACATCAGGCCCGGACGCCCCAGGTCTCCCCGAAAGCGCTGCGGTGCAAGCTCAGTGTTCCCCTGGCGGGCTCTGAACCTGCTCTCCCCGCGGGGCAAACCACCAACATTCTTCTGGCGCTGGAAACGTTGGACCAAATGACCTACTGCTGGCTTTGCGGGCGATTCCTGACCTGGAAATAGCGCGTGTATGCTCTGTATTAGAACAATGGAGCGCTGATTTTCGATATAAAATTCTTTGAATTTTATGCGCTGCTCCATCGCGAATTTTTCCGTAATAAATTTCCAAGGAACACATTTTCAAGATCTGAAACAAGCAAACAAAAAATGTTAAGTGCCAAAACAGTCATTAAATGTTTAAATGTTAAAGTGATTTATGGACCAGCCTATACCTCTCTGGATGGTCCTTGGCTCCAGGCTGAAAAGGTGGCCATGAGCCCTTACTGGTGTTCACAGGCTGCAGTTCTTGGGACTCTCCAGAACGGAGAGGTGTAGCACACATCTTTCTCTGTTAGAGTGCTGCAACACCGGACACCTCTACACTATCCTGGGAAGTTTCTTTATACAAAATTGTCCCAGCAGCCCTGGGACAAATCAGGGAGTATGGCAAAGTGATCAAGCTCGCGGGTTATGGAGCCAGATAGCTTTGCTCTCCTCATAACATTGGCTGAAGACGAAATCAATGCACAGTATGTGGGAAGAGTAAGGAGAAAACGAAGAGCAAAAAGGTAAGGAGAACTGAGAACATCCTGCCATAAAAGGGTAATGAGCAGCTCTGGAGACGCAAGGGAATCGGATACACCAGCTTTCCTCTGCTCTGGTGCAAGTCTTCCGTCCCAGGTCCCTTCCATTAGAAAGGAGTCTGGTCTCGCAAAGAACCCTCTTCCCAAGGCTGCATTCCTGTGGCCATGCACAAGGAATCTGCCCTAGAGGGTTGATGCAGCTTCCTCTGTCATGTTGAGCCAGAGAACTGGCTCCTTCCTTCACCTCTAGCCTCATTTTCTCACCAGGTGGATGGTTCTTCTTCCATGATGGAGTATAACAGGTTCCAAGACCCCAGGAGCCTGGCTTCTGACTCTCACCTCTGCGTTGTGCCAGAATCCCCTATTGCTTTTATTGTCTTACTGACACTAGTCGACAGAGGCTTTGCTTTTGATAGCACCATTTTTCCGGCTGAAATTGAACCAACCAGGTTCTGTTTCAGTTCTGTGGACCCCAAAGAGTAGTCCTACAGTTCCATTATTCGGGGATACTTAACTGACACTTCATGAGATGGATCACTCTCGGCTGCTCCTGGATGCCATTGCTGTGAGTTTAGTGCCCATTCTCATTCTTCTGAAAAATCCTATTAAAAAAAAAAATCTTTCTTAAGTTTTGGAAACCTTACTCCAGTTATTGCCTCTATAAGGTGAACCATTCACAGTATGACCCTTAACTAAGAATATTAGATCCTAGAAAGGACTGTGGAGTTGGTCATTTCCCCCCTGCAGGAAAATATAACAAAGAGAGTTTCTTCAGTTGAGTAGAATTATAAGCAAGGTCACAAAGACAGGGATGTGAGAATTTTTACTTCTAGGAAAGAATATTGCTGATAGTATTAGAAACCAATACTTAATACAAATAAATCCTAGTGAAATCTTGAGTGGAACAAATAGCAGCAGAACATAGTGGGAAGAAGTTAGTCTTAAATTAGCAAAAAATGGCTTAAAATATGCCTATTTATTAGCTGCTGGACCTAAATTATTTACCATCTCTGAGTCTTTATTTCTTCTTTTATAAATTGGCTATACTAATTTTGACTTAATATGATTGTTGATTTAATAAAATGAGTAAACATAGAAAGTAACTAAAAGATTATGATGATTATCCTGATAAACAATGAAAACTCAGATATTTATTACTATGTTGAATTCAACTATATGCAATTTTCAAGAGTCCATGTGGAATTTCAAATAGATTTTCCTCTCTGGAATATTTAAATATAACTCCTCTAAGGAATCCAATGATTTCTTAAAGAACCATATTTGGAGGAGTTAGACGGTTTATGTAGCACTTGGCCTAGTTTTCTTTCCCCCAATAAAGAACTACAAAAGATTATGCTATTCCTATTGCTGCATAGTCAATTCCCACTGAAAATGTTTGCACTGTATGCTATAATGAATGCATTATTCTCTTAGTTGCAAAAGACTCTATCTCTATGAGGCTGTATGTTTTTCCAGATCATGGAAGTGTTAAAGTCAGTAATTGACATTATTAAATACGTTTACAGCTGATGCAGTGACACAGCTGAAATGAGCTTGCTTTTCCATGCTGAAAACTGATGGCGGCATTGACTCTGACTTCAATCCTACAGTGGATGTCAGCTAAATTTCAGCATAAGAACCAAAGAAAGCAGGAACCGTTGCTAAATGCCCTTTCTGAATCAGCCGTAGGAATGAGTGAATCAGACGCCTGTGGTAACATATGCTGTGGCTTCAAGCAGTGTGTGTGCATGGAAGACATGGATAGCGGTTCAGAGCTGCTCAGGGTTACCCCCGAATGAGACGAAGCATGTGCAACCAGAGGTACTGGCTCTCAGCCTTACCTCTGGACCAGACTTTGCTTGGGGTTTGGTCTATGTTTGTGGCTATCTTTCTAGAAGGCAAATATTTTCTTTGGGAAAGTGACATTTCTTCCAATACACTGGATAACTGGCAGAGTTCCAGAAAAGAAAAAAGAAAAAAGATGTATTGACTGGAAAAACATCTTCGTAAAATAATGGCCAGAAAACTTAAATTTTCTGAAATGGGTCCTTCCCCCACCTTTACATTATGCACTATGTCTGTGTGTTATTTAAAATATGTTTTTATTGATTTTTAGAGAGAGAGAGGAAGGAAGGAGGGATAGAAAGATAGAAACATTGATTGGCTGCTTCCTGCACGCCCCCTACTGGGGATCAAGCCTGCAACCTGGGCATGTTCCCTGATGGGGAATCAAACTGGGGACTTCTTGGTTCATAGGTTCAATCACTGAGCCATACTGGCCAGGCTCTTATTAATTCTTTATAACAATCGTGTGAGCCATATGGCATGGCATTCTAATCCCCAATTTACATATTAGAATATTAAGACTCAGGGTAAGAAAATGAAAACCCAGATATTTATTTACTATGCTGAATTCAATTACATGCACTTTTCAAAAGTTCATGTGGAATTTCAAGAGTCCAGTGTCATATAACTAATAGGCCATCCCCGATAGCTCTATCTCATTTATTCTGATTCTGAGTAAAGTGTGTGTGTGTGTGTGTGTGTGTGTGTGTGTGTGTGTGTGTGTGTTTGTTTTAGTCTATCATAGCACCTTTCCTGCTTGCTTTATATCATTTACCAACCCAATTCAAAATAAGAAAATATACTGCAATGTTCCCCTCTTTTATGTAACTCAATATATATTATTGACATTAAGAATTGTGCTGGTTCTTGAGGTAGATTACAGAATGTTAGACTTGGAAAGTATCTGTGTTAATGTAGTTCAACTCCTATACCAACAGGAGTAGGCCAAATTCTTTTTTACTTATACCTTCTATCAACTTAGTACATTTTCTCTATTGTTCCTATTCTAAGGTTATCAACATGTCACTTTTCAACTTTACTTATGAGGTATATTCTCTTCATCTATTATAAAAATTTTTCAAGTAAAATTTTGAATAAATCATCAGAGTAATTGGGAATGTGTTCTAAATGGACTAATTACTAAGGTGTGAACAAGCTTAAGAGAAAGCAAAAAAGATGATGCAGTATCTTAGAGTCTTTAAGTCTCCTAGGCCTGAGGAACCAGGGGAAGGAGCTGATATTAAAAACAAAGAGACTAGCTCTAAGAGAGAATTAGGGTGGAATTTTCAAGGATGAAGAGCCCACTTTCTTCTGGATTACCAATATTATGGCATACCTCCCATTGTACCAAGTCGCTCAGCCCAAGTGTTTTTTTAAGCAGAGTCTATGCTAACACATTGTTTATGAGTACAATTCCAGTGAAATAAAAGTGAAGGAAAGGTGAATGAGTCAACAAAGGGGGAGCAAATGTTTAAAAAGTGCTAAGTCCTATGTGATCTTTATAAATTTTGGCTATTAACCTTTAATCCTCTAATTGGATGTATCATTGGCAAATGTCTTCTCCCATCCAGTAGGATGGCTTTTCATTTTGTTGAAGGTTTTCTTTGCTGCATGAAAACTTTAGTTTGATGTAGTCCCATTCGTTTATTTTTCCTTTTGTTTTCCTTTCCCAAGGAGTTATGTCAGAAAAAATATATATCACTCGCCCCAAAACAAACAAACCAAAAAATCTCTCAGCAATGTCAGAGAGTTTACTGTCTGTTTTCTTCTAGGATTTTTATGGTTTCAGGTCTTATATTTAAATCTTTAATCAATTTTGAGTTTATTCTTGTATATGGTATAATAAGATGGCTTAGTTTCTTGTTTCTCTTTTGGATGTATCTGTTCAATTTTCCCAATACCACTTATTAAAGAGACTGTCTTTACCCCATTGTATATTCTTGACTCCTTTGTCAAATATTGTCTATTTAGGCATGGGTTTATTTCTTGGCTCTCTGTTCTGTTCCATTGATTTATGTGTCTATATTATACCAGTACCATGCTGTTTTGATTACAACTTAACATAAAACACACACAAATAATCCAATTAAAATACGAGTAAAGAACTTAAATATACATTATTCCAAAGAGAATATACAGATAACCAATAGACATGAAAATAATGCTCAATTTCATGAATCATCAGAAAAATGCAAATTCAAACCATAATGAGATAACACCTCACATCTGTCAGAATGACTATCATTAGTAAATTAACAAACAATAAGTGTTGGCAAGGATGTGGAGAAAAGGGAAACCTCTGCACTGTTGCTGGGATTGCAAATTGGTGCAGCCACTATAGAAAACAGTACAGATGTTCCTCACAAAATTAAAGATAGAATTATTAAGCAATTTCATTCTGGGTACTTATCTGAAGAAATAAAGAAAATGAATCTGAAAAGGTATATGCAATGCCATGTTCATTGCAGCATTATTTACAATAGCCAAGAAAAGGAAGTAACCTAAGTGTCAATCAGTAGATGACTGCATAAAGGAGAGGTAGTAAATATGTACAATGGAATATTACTTGGCCATTTCAAAAGAATGAAATTTTATCATTCACTACAACATGGTTGGATCCAAGTGGCATTATGCTAAGTGAAATAATTCAGATAAGCAAATCCTATTTGATATCACTTACATGTAAAATCTTAAAAACAAAATAAACAGAAACAGATTTATAGATTCAGAAAACAGACTAATGGTTGCCAGGTGGGAGGTGGATTGGGGGGACGGGTGAAAAAGGTGAAGAGATTCAGAGGGACAAATTGGTAATTACAAAAATAGTCACAGGGATGTAAAATACAGCACATGGAATATAGACAATAATCCTATATAATAAAAGTCTAATATGCTAAGTTCCCAGTCATCTGGTCAGCTGTTCAAGCAATCAAAGTGCAATATGCTAATGATATGCTAAAGCCACTCAACCACTTGCTATGATGTGCACTGACCACCAGGAAGCAGATGCTCCAACTGGTAGGTTAGCTTGCTTCTGGGGCCCAGTCAATCAGGACTGAGTGAGACGGGCCAGACATGCCCCGGAGCCCTCCTAAGGTCCCTTCCTGGCTGACCAACCTCCTGCATTCCTCCCTGGCCCTGATCATGCACCAGTGAGGTCTATCAGCCTGGCCTGTATCTTCTTGCAATCTGGGACCCCTCAGGGGATGTCAGAGAGCTGGTTTTGGCCCTATCCCACAGGCCAGGCCAAAGGATCCCACTGGTGCATGAATTTGTGCACCAGGCATCTAGTATTATAATAACTATATGGTGCCAGGTAAGTACTAGAACATTGTGGTGAGCAATTCATAATTATATAAATGTCTAACCACTGTGCTGAACACTGAAAACTAATATAAAATAACATTGAATATTAACTATAATTGGGGGGGGGAGGAGTGATTTACTGAGCTGGCCCCATCTCCACAGCCAGCAGATTGATCAGTTTCACAAAACATCTCCAGAGAAGGGGTTTAAAGTTGTGATGTCTCTAGAGAGTCTGAGGGTCCCATTGGCTATTAATAGCCCTTGGAACTGTCAACTCTTCTGATCTGGAATGTATTAAGCATGGACACTGAGGCGTTTTGTGGTGCCTCCCACACAGCAGCAATGAGAAAGCTACCGGGTGTAAGCAAGAGGTATGAAGCATGAACCAAGCTTCTGTGGGTCATGCCTATGACCAGTCTGAAGGACAGTGAGTCTCAAGACAGAAATCCTCATGGCCTGAAGTAGAAGGAAAGATATACTCCACGATTTTGGAACCATGTTCACTTTTGCTTGAGCTGCATCAGAGAAAAAGCCAGGCGATGGGGCAGATGTAAGACCTGTAACCTGGGCCTTGTGCAGAGGGCCGGACTACCCATAAAGGCCAGTCTCATGGAGCACAGAGCAGAAGCAGGAGTGGGGGGAGAACAAATGCATCATGCATTTAAAAAGTTTGAAGATATTTCTACACAGTGGCAATGTCCTATTTTGCAACACCATATCTTCAAACTTTATTCTTTTAAGATTTCTTAATTGAAAGTGATCTGGTGCTGTTGATCAAAGGCTTTATGTGTAGTCTTAGAAAATTTTGCTTTGTCCCTCAGAGTGACTTTTTTTTTCTTCCAACCCATGTAAAACTGTGTTGTAACTCACGACTCATCCTTACCATACTCTCTCCTACTGTCTGCTCTAGTGAGACCTGCATCTTCTCTTGCTGGCACCGTTGCTCATGGCCACAGATCTAGGATGCATTGCATTCCTTTCCAGATCATTCTTCACAGTGATAAGAGGATTACCTTTTGATCAAATTGTCTTTTTATAAAAGCCTTTATGTAAATTATTTTGTGATTTAGTATTGCAAAATATTAACTATTGGCTAGTTTTATCTAAACTTTTATTTATCATAGTCTTATAAAAGGGTTCCATTTGCCATCTTTATGACAAAGCAATGTTGTTTTAAATTTCTAATGGGTTTGAGTGCAGTAAGGAAATAATAAATTTCCCTGAACAAACAAAATTTTGAGTATGTGTCTATGTGTGTTCCAGGCTATTCCACTGAAAAATGCTTTTCCACTCACCTTCCCCCTTAAGGGAAAGGTTGTCCATTATTCCTGCTAATGTGGACCATTGATATACCTCCATGATAATCCTTATGATATAATTAAGTAATTTGTCCTAATTATTCCTCTTCCTCACTTCTTTAAGTCCAATGTTGAGTCTTGCTCATTTGGGACTCCATATAGCTATTTCAGTGAATGTTTCTGAATGAAATGTGTGGGGTTTGCTTACAAATCTATTTGTATCTTCATTTCATTTATGTCCATATATGCATGTGCATTTATATTTTATTTTGAACACTGATTTAATATATTATCAGGAGTAAAAACAAAATAAAATTTAAGAAAAAGAATATGGGGGTATGTGTTTATTAAATAATAGCCTACCACAGAATATGTAAAAAAAGCCACTTTTAAAAAGTGGGCTTGTTTGTTTGTTTTTCAGCCTTTTAGGTGTCCTATAACTAAAGGTCATTAAATAATTTTTATCATTTAATTTCAGGGTGCCAGTTGACCAGCTAGTCTATTTCTTCAAGCCTCAGTTTCACAATCTGAAAAATGGGAATTACAATCTCTATCTAATGAGAGAGGGTACAAAGCATGTCTAGTGTAGTTTCCAGAAAATCTATTTGTTTCCTCTCCTCATTCTCATGTTGAAAACTAGTTTTCAAAAATGTTTGTTGTATATGAATTTGGCAATAAAATTACCTGCTGCCCTGAAGTTGAAGAATATTTTCAGATGTTTCTAGTGTGGTGGAGAATCTTTCACATCTTCATACCTTCAGGTATTGTATTATCTTTGGAAAAGAAATGTGATAAATAGTTTATTGACTTATTCACTTAACATATTTTTATGGGGTTTCAATTTTGTACTACTCCATAAATTGAGTGTAGGAGATTTTTAAAAAATAGCAATGGTGCAGGTATGGTCTCCAGCTCTTTAAACAGTCTACTGACTTTGGCAGGCACCTAGGGACCATTCAAGCCAGCGAAGCAAACATCATGTTTCTAGTCTTCTTGCAGAATTCGCTTCTGGCCTCCTCACCTCAATCTCCTCCCTGACTTGAAAGGCTTACCAGTGTTAGACAGAGATTTACATAAGAGTTTTAGTGTTTAATTCCTTCTTACACGCTGTATCATCATTCATGTTTAACCCAGTAATTTTTACTCTTTGATAGTTATAATAAATCTTAGTATCAGTCACTAGTTAAAGAGAATATCATTTCCTCTCTTCAATATTGTAGAAACTAACTTGACCTAGAAGAGCATTTGCATTTATTAATGTCAAACGCCATTTAGTTATTCATAATTGTGATTGGAACCACATGAAAAAAGGTGGGGGCAGGCCTTACTTACTCCAGCTGTCTAAATTCTACTAACAATTAATATTTGCAGGGGCTGGGAAACTTACTTAGACAGGTGCTGCCAGGGAATACCTTGATCTACCCCTGAGGCATGGCATTAGGCTTTGAAGTTCTTACTCAGAAAGGAATTGTGCAGGTGCAAAAGAACCCACAGATGAAATGCCAAATGCCTACTCTTGTACTCCTCTGGTTCTAAAGACAATGTCATTGGTGGCTCCCAGACCAGGGATTGAACCTGCAACCTAGGTATGTGCCCTGACCAGGAATCAAACCTGCGACCTTCAGGTGTACAGGATGACGCTTCAACCGAGTGACATGGGCCATGGAAGGATGTTCTTCTTTCTTTCTTTTTTTTTTAAGTATTAGTGGTGTTTTCAGAAGCTTAATTTCTAATGCAGTATGCATGACTATATGCACCCATCAACAACTATGCACTCATCAACAACTATAATGGCTAAATACATAATAATTTATTCATAGTAAGGAAAGACATAAGCTATTGACTCCAGAGTTAGCATTACTTTGGAAAACTTTAAATAGTATAATTTTGGAAAGGAAGAAAACAGATATTATAACTACTGGCCTGAAAATTGAAAACATTTTTAGAATTAGCATTGCTATGTTAGGTTTTCTGCACTTGCAAAAATGTCTTCCTGCATTGATGCAATTGTTCCCCTCCCCTCTCTCATGCCTAGCCTTTGCTTTTCAATCAGAACACTATTTGGATTTCTGTCTGAATCGTTACTTCTCAAATAGCTATATTTTTTTGGATATCAAATAAATACTTTTGCCTCTCATACTGGCCTTGTATTTTTAGGTTAACAGGCCTATTGGTTCATTTTCTTTGTTTATTTGTTTCACTAGTACCAGAACCTGCTCTTGGCTTTGTACCATATTGCTTATGTTGAACTACACAAATCTAAGTAAAACTTGAGCTCATTTTCATGTATCTCAACTTTAGAATTACAATTTTTCAAAAAGCATTGTAAAATGAACATTATTATTTTATTGAAAATGATCTCAATACTATCCTAGTCTAGATTTCTTTTCCTTAAAACTAGTTTAAAAAAACACAATTAAAAACTAAATTTATTTTTAAAAAACACAATATTTAAAAATGAGTTGGGTTATACTGCTAGGTGGAACCTTTAGGATGAAAATGGTGCTTCTTGAATTTATTGATAGGAAATACTAAGGCTTAGAAATGCTAACTTAATGAGTAAAAATACAACAAACCAAGAAACTAAGGCAATGTGCTTCTAAAGAGAGTAGAGTTTTCACTGTTACCTACCAGTAAATTCTATCTAGATCATAAACAAGTATTTTCAAAATATGAAAACCAGGTTCGTCTGCATGGTGTGATGCTCTGCACATGCATCGTCAGGCCCACCTCCTGAGGCTGAGTCTGTAGATGTGGAATGAAGAACGCACATTAATTCTTAACAAGCAACACACCAGGGGGTCTGATGCACACAAAATGTTGAGAGCACTCGCAACAGTGTGATGCCTGGATCACTATATGGACACTCAAATGCTGATTACCTGTGTCCCACACATTTCCATTAAAATGTGAAAAGTATCTTTAATTCAGATATTGGTACTAAGCCTCTGGCAGAGAAAAAAGTAACATGTGAGGCTTATCGGGGCTAATGTATTTAGTCAGTGAAGCAAAATATGAAATGTAGGATTTGGTAATAAATGAACTATCATTCTATAAAAGATGTGCTCTGAGTCAAAATCAACTGTTACATCTTTCTTCTTCTGAGAAGCTGGTGACTAGCATTAAACAGGGTGTGGGGAGATGTATTTCTCTCCAGCCAAAAGCTGTACACAGATCCTCAGAACATTCAAATCCTCAAGGAATACTCAGTTTGCAATATTTGATTATATCCAGCTCCAAATTCAGAATTGGTGACATCCTTAAAAAAGGAAGGCATGTTCCACTCATCAACTTAGAAATGGCACTGTTGAGGTTCGATATCAATGTTATTATGATCATCAGGAACATACTGGTACTCATTTATTTATAAAAGTTATGACATAGTTTTCAACTGACAGTGCTCAACAAGAATCAATAGACCACATTTTTCATGTCAGGTTTTGATTTTGTTTTTGTATTAGAAGAGTGAGGGGAGGGAGAGACTGAGGGATACTTCATATTGAAGTTTGATTGAAAACAACCAAATGTCCGCATCAGTCTACATACAAGACGAGGCCTCAAGTTTTCTCATTTCAAGCCTGAGTAATTTAGATCATCTGGAAGGCATGTGGGCTGCAAGGCCACAGATTCCAGTCAGTGTCACTTGCCTTTGTACAGGAGACAATCAAGCAGCAAGGCACACTGTAATTTTTCTTTTATGTTTTAAAGGTTGTAAAACCTTCTATTCTTCCTTGCCATTTTCATTGCCGCAGCTGGTGGCACCCCTCTTAAGTGGTATGTGAGGGCCCCAGAGCACTTGACGTCTATCTTCTCTTACTTGACTGACATGATGGGTGTCAAAATGTAAACAGTCTAATGCAGAAATCACAGGAGTTCAAGGAGAAATTGCAAAACTGTTTTTGAAATGTCTGTAATGGGTTGTGCTCTGAGAAATGTCGGCCTGTAACCTTCTCGCCTTCTCTAATTCCAAGCTGGTGGATTTATAAAGTCGTGCTAATGACCACACTCATCTATACCCACTGAAAGGACTGAAAAGTTTGCTCTCCCCTACTTGAATACACAACACTTTCTCCAGTAAACTGAAACAGATTACTCAGATCTGGCTACAGAGCCCTACAGTTCCTTAGCTCTAAATTAAATTAAGCCCATTTTAGATTCTTTTACTGGCTATTAAGGAATAGTGCATTTCATTTTTTAGCACCTTGCTCTAATGAGAATTCTGTTGTTAATGAAATCATTGTGCATTAACAGTGTCATCTGCACCTAACCAATATACAATTGGCTATAGTCTTGGAATGTAAGAGATGGCAGGATGTTAGAAATTTGAAACCATTTGGTCAGGAACCACCTCACCTTATTTTTCAGATGCCATGTGTTTTCTGTTAATTGGTGTTAAGCAGCCACACCTGAAAACAGCTAATCCTGCGCTTGGTCCCATGATGTATCTCTAGGTGCCTTGCTCTTATGCCAAAGAGCCCCTGCCTTGAAGGTGGAGATGGAAAAATGCTTTTAAGTTTAGCATGGATCCTGGTAGAAGGAATCAAATTCTCAAGACAGGTCAAAAGCTGGTCTCAGAGTTTGTGATTCCTTCTCTCCTCTCTCCCCTGTTATTTCCCCTATTTACTGAGTGCCAGATTTTTCCAGGTACCCCATAGGACCAAGATTTAGAGATGAAAAAGAAAATGTCTGCTCTCAAAAAACAATGCAATAGTTGCAACTGTTCATCGGTAACATAAGTAAATATTAAAAGAGCTACTGTGAAGATGGAAAGGTAAGGTCTGCTTGCAGAGTGATGAAATGCCGCTGCCTGCTTCTCCAATAGGATAATAGAGTAAATAAAGTACCCTTTCCTCCTCTCCTGCATCCTCATGATACCTCACAGCGAATGGTCTGGCATGATCCGAGTTGTTCTGCTCTCCCAAACATAACATGGTGTTTCACTCCTCCCATCCGTTACTTGTTTCACTTTTTCCAAGAATATTACGTAATATAATGGACAAAATTACTCCTACTAACCCGCCACTGTTTCCCTACCTCTAGAAACACACCACCAGACACACACATTCTCAATCTCTCTCTCTCTCTCTCTCTCTCTCTCTCTCTCTCTCTCTCTCTCTCTCCTCAACCTACACATTGTTAGAACAATAAAGGCTAGTCTAGTTTAATTTTTTACTTCATGCTTCATTCTGGGCTTTTCTTTTTAGTAAGTAATTTGATCATTCAAGCACACCTCATATCATCAAAGCCAAACTGCATACTGAATAAAAGAAAGCAGAAAGATGAATTTAGTGCAAAGCTTCTGACTTGCAAATCAGGAACTCAAGGCTATAGGTGCAATAAATTATATTCCAAGTTGCTCACAGTCTAAGGGATTTTTACAAATTAAGTGCAGAAGTTATTTGGCTTTTTCAGCTGATTGGTTGGTTGTCTGGTGGTCTTCCTTCTTATTTGCGTCAGGGAAGAAGAGTTAGGGGAACAAGGGAGTTCAGAGATGCAGTGAACAGACTTGGCATTTGGGGATTAGCTGGTGTCCTTTGCTCATTTCTGAGAAGAGTTGTAAATTCCTGTGAGGTTAGGATAAGTTTCTTTTATGCAACTGCAATGACTGTCCCAGTTTTGTCCTTGACATAAGTGACTCAATTTTAATTTGGTTCTACAACATGCCTGTAACTTGTGACAAGGGTAATTCATATATCAGGACCCACAATGGAGGCTGTCGCCATGGCCTGCCCAGTCAGTGTCACAAGTAAAAACCTAAGTCAGCCCCACTTACAGGAAACACATGTTAGGGTCACTGAAAGAGGAACGTCTGAGGCCGAAAGTGGTAAAAAACTATATCATTTATTAAATCATCTGGAAAACATATGGACTGATCCCCAAAATGGTGCCAGGGACCATGGAGGGACCATGAAGTCTGAGATTTTAAAGGACTCTAGGCGAGCTTGTTCAGAGGGAATTTTCTGGGTGGGTCCAGATCTTGGACAGGTATGGAAGGGAAAGTTACTGGTCTTAGCAAATGGAATGCAGTCTAAGCAAAACTGAATGTCAGTTGCAAAATGGTCTAAAGGACCGTTTCCCAAGGAAGGGGATATGGATTCCATTGTTTGATCAGACCTAACATTCCAGCCTTTTGTTTTATGGAATAGGGATGGAGGTCATATCTTCCATAATTACTTTCTGCTGAAGAAGGACATGGAGGTCATAAGGGGATGGAGTTTTATTATAGTCACTGGAACACTGTATAGATTCCTCATGGTTGGAGAGAGGGGTTGTAGCAGCATGACTTCCCCGAGAGACTGGTTGGTGAAGGCTCAAAAGTGGTCCTCAAGGAAAGATGAAAAAATGGGACAGAATACATGGGCCAAAACGAGTATGAGGAGTTGGGTCAGGGTAATAGATATATCAATTTATTCCCCAATGAAGGGAAGTAGCCAGGTATACCAATTTATATTCTTTAGCCAGTAGTCCCATGAATTTGATTAATGTTCTCTAATCTTTGTGGCTGTTCCTGTTAATTTTTGGGTGGCATCCCTGACTAGGCCAGACTGATTGACATAAATACAACATTCTTCTTTCAGAAAGAGGCATAGACTCCCTTTCCCCACTATTAAGAGGTCTAGTCCTCTCCAATTTTGGAGGGTGACAGCCACTAGTAATCTATTTGATCCTGATTTGAACTAAACTTTTGTCAATGCCATCTAGGTTTTTCTATAGGTCCTGAGACAGGATTTCAAAGTATGATGAAGTAGTGGTTAAGCCCCCTATGCCAGTTCCAACACCTGCTGAGATACCGAGAGTTATGAGGAGATGGATTATCTGGACTGTCCTTTTGTATTGGATACGGTGAGTTCTGGGGACAGGTCAGGACTGATTATTGGGGGACTACATCTATGTTGGGTGAGAGATAGACTAGAATACAGGCTCCTGTCCAGTTGATCATCACTGTTTTGAGAAGAACTCTTTCTCCTGCTAAGAAGGAATGTAGAAAAATAAATTCCTAGCACATGACAAATCATAAATTATAGTCATGTTTGATTAAGATGCTAGGTGGATTTTGCATGTAATACCAAAGGCTGAAGAAATCTGTTGAGTGACTTGGGAGATAAAAGCTGATCTTGAGGCAGCCAAGGAGTTATTTGTCTGGTTTTGCTGATTTTCTGAAAGAAAAATCAGAAAGGAGTGTTTTTTGGGGTGATGGAAAAAGAATTCTCCATGGTGTAAATGAGAAAGAGAAGGTAAGTAACAAAGAGATGCCTGGAAATCTATACTAGGGGGAGGGGGTCCCCACTTCTAGTCAGGCTCTGGAGGGAGGAAGACAGTCCTATCTGTGTGGCAGGCATCCCCTGCTATGAGGAAAACTGTGGGACCTTGTCCCCAGGCTGAGGCTGGACTGGAGAGGAATTCTGGCCTATTGCTAGGTCTTTGAGATGGAAAACAGCAAATCAGAAATCTGGAGGGGTGATCCAATTATTACTTACGGGAGATGAAATGAGCTGGTGTTGAGTGTGGGGTCAGTAATGGGAAGGAGAGGTTCCCAGTCTGGCACCCTCCTTGGCTGCCTTTGGGAGGGCCATTTGAGAGGGAGGTCTAATGGAGGCCAGTGATCTTGTCACCTGAGTGGGATTCAGAGGTTTCAGAGGTAAGACCAGGAAGAGTGCTGCTGCCTACTGCTCTCTGAGTAGGCAACTCGGGGTGACCAAAGCCGGGGTGATGGCTCTCCCTCCTTATGGAACCCTCCATGTTTCAGCACCAAATGTTAGGGTCACTGAAAGAGGCACACATGAGGCCAAAAGTGGTAAAGAATTATAAATTTATTAGATCAGCTGGAAACCAGATGGCTGAGCCCTAAAATGGCACCAGCACCCAGGGATGGAGAGTCAGAGATTTTAGAGGACTCCAGGTGGGCCTTTTTGGCTGGGAATTTTCTGGGCGGTTTGATTTGGGGCAAATGCAGAGGGAAAATTACTAGTTTAGCAAATGGAATATGGTCTAAATGTGAAGTATGGTAGCAATCATCTCAGGTAGAAACTGTAGTTTAACTTTAACCCTGCTGTTTGGCTTCTGTACTTATTTGCTTACTAAAATAATAGAAAAGTTATTTTGGTTTTTTGAATTATATAAATCATCCCATTCTATTGAATACCCCATTGATTATAATGTGAATGCCCCATTGGTTGTGATCATACCGGTTTTAGAAAGCACATTCTTCTGTACCTGAGAACCAGGACAGCAGAATTATACTAAACTAG
>PVJC01023283.1:0-26509 GCA_004026665.1 Murina feae | reverse complement strand
TTTTAAGTCATTCCTTAAGAATGATTATTCTTTAAAAAGATATTAACCATTTTTCTAAAAAATATAGTATGAAATCAGGAGAGTACACTAGTTTTTGTCTCACTGTGTGTCTACAGTGTATTAACTTAAGGAAATTATTATATCTTAAAATAAATCAGAATCATTTAAATATATAATAAACATTTCATATTATGAGGGAGCTTATACCTGGACCAACTGCTCAGTGTGTTGGTGGAGTTCTTCTAAGATAGGCAAGGTCTGCTCTGCAGTGCAGTGCTCTAGGATGCGCTGGATCACTCTGCACCCGTAAGGATGAGTTGAAAGTACAAACACCTTAAAGAAAATGGGAAGAATTAAAAGTTCCTTTCTCTGACACGCTGAATTAATTTAAATAAAATGGTGGAGAATTCACATTTAATACATCATCAAATTTGTTGATATTTCCCCATTGTAACACATATTCAATTAAAAAATTATGTGATTTTTAGATTGCATTAATCCATGGGGTGCTCAATTAAAGAGTTTAACAGATATTTTGATTAAAAGGAACCTAAATACAAGATGAAAGACATGTAATAATGAGATGAAATGTACTGTGGGGTGAGGACAGTGCACACTGCAATTAGAAACTATTGATTACAATGTATTAGTTACTAATTAATATTTGTCTTTTATTAGACAGTTTAAGTTTTCCTCACTCTTCTCTAAGAATTTAGAAAAAATTGGTGCACAATTCTAACAGAGGTTATCTTTACTTCTTCAAGTAATGTAATTAAACTCCTATTTCTATTTCTTAGCTTTAAAAATGAGAAGATATTGACTCATTCTGTAAGAGGTAGAAATTAGTGTACACTATTTTATCCCCTATTTTTTGTATGAAAATACTGGGTATTATCTTGTGACTTATGAAAAATGTATTAACACTCAAAATCTAAAATAATGCCCTGCTTACTAGGTAGAAGCAAAAAAAAAAAAAAATCTTACTTGTCCTTTGAAAGCATCAATGATGAATTGTAGTGACTGTGGCTGAACACATTCAATACATTTTTGTACAACATGGTTCCCATTCTGATCTTTCACACATTTGAGTACATGACCATCTAACTCCTTTACCATTTCACTCTGCAGAAGAGATGACATTTAAATACTGCCTCATCAAACAACATAACAGGATTACAAATATTGAAATGAGAACTAAAGTATAATAAAAATTTTCTTTGCAGTGTTTTTCATATTAAAATTTAACCCTCCCCCCACAAAGTATAATAAGGTGAAAATTACTAAAACATTTTGCAAGATTATAATTTGAATTATACCAGCTGAAATATAACCTAGTGATAAACTGGACATATTTAAACTACTATCTGCACTGTGTACATCTTCTACTCATCTTTCTCAGCTGACAATGTAACTCATTCAGAATTTTCCTCTACTTAGCACTACTCTTCCATAAAATAATTATATTTTAAATGACTTCATGAGTCCTGCAGCATAGCTCAGTGATTGTCTACTTATGAACCAGGAGGTCCTGGCTCAATTCCTGGTTAGGGTACATGCCCAGGTTGCAGGCTCGATTCCCAGTAGGGCGTGTGCAGATGATTCTCTCTTATCATTGATGTTTTGATCTCTCTCCCTCTCCCTTCCCTCTGAAATCAACTAGAAAAAAAACAGAGAATCCAAAAACAGTGTCACTATTCATTAACTGGTTCGTGTAAAGCTTACTTACTCCCAAGAGTTTTATATTTTCAAATATTAAAGAAATTTAAAATAACTTTAAAGTATCTATACCAGTTTGAGACTGCAGAGAATTTGTTGGTATTTCCCCAATGTAACATATATTCAATTTAAAAATTATTTTCATTAGTTACGAAAAAAATTCCAAGTATGGGATTTTCAAATTGCATTAATCCTTTAACTAAAAATGTTTTGACTTTTCCATCCAAGAACATAGTATATTTCCCCATTTAATTTATATGTAGTTTCTTTTAAAGAATTATAAATCTTGTTAATTCTTAGGCTACTTTTTCTGTTGAGATTTATAAAAATTTCATTCTTATGATAGAAGTATAAATATAATCGAAATAAACATTGGAAATAGTTAAGATGTATTCCCGATATGACAGAAAATCAAATAAGCAAGTGACAGCAAAAACACGCACTGTCTAGCACTCTGCTTATCACACAGTAAGTAATAAAATATCTTCATGAAAGAGATGAAATGATGAAGAAAATAGAGGGCAAAGAAAAGATCTGTTGTGTAACTTTTTTTAATATACTTTTTTTTTATTTCAGAGAGAAAAGGAGAGGGAGAGACAGAAATATCGATGAGAGAGAATCATTGATTGGCTGTGTCCTGCATGCCCCCCACTGGGGATTGAGCCAGCAACCCAGGCATGTGCCCTTGACTGGAATTGAACCTGGGACCCTTCCATTTGCAGGCCAACGCTTTATCCACTGAGCCAAACCAGCTACGGCTGCTGTGTAACTTTTAATAACTTACTGTTAGGACAGTTTAAAAATCTTTTAGTCTAACTGGAAACATGTTAATGTCTCACTCCAAGATTATTGTAAGATAAAAAAAGAAAGTAATTTAAAAACTGAAAGAAAAAAAAAAATACAAAAATGTTGTCTTAACTTCCAATTACCTGTTGGTCAGATGAAATAGACTCCAGTGCTTTCTGAATAACACGACAGCCATACATCTGCAAGGCCAAGGGTAGAACATGGCCACGAATACGAGTCGCCAGGGCTAATTTTTGATCCAAACTCCCAAACTGACACAGAGGAAAATATTATCATTAAAAAGTGACCATAACACTACTTTGCTAAACTTAAATAACCCACTGTTTGTAGCCTATTGAATGAACTTTTAAAATATCACATTGGGGTATTGTGAAGGGAGGAGGCATTTAGATAAAAGTTAACTAAGAAAGGCCCAGGGATACTTGAAATGATAAGTGTATTACTTTCTCTGGGGTCAAAAATTTCTGTTATTAACATACACCTTCACTTTTCATTTCAAAACCAAAGGCCTCATCTTTAATATAATGATTCTGAGCCATATATCAGACTAGTTAATTCTCAACTATATTCTGACATAAACTACAACACAGATGTTTAATTATAGACTAACTAGAGGCCTGGTGCACAAAAATTTGTGCACTCGGTGGTGGTGGTCCCTTAACCCGGCCTGTGTCCGCTCGCTCAGAGGATGTCCACCTGCTGGCGTGCCTGGCCAGCCTGGGTGACGGGCTGATAGCTGTTTGTAGGCTTTGCCAAGCCCCCCAGTGGGACCCTCACCGCATGGGGGTGTGGCCAGCCTGGGTGAGGGGCTGAGGGCCGTTTTCAGGCTGCCCATAGTCCCTTCAGGGTTCGGGTCCCTACTGGGGTGCCTGGCTGAAAGCAGGTATCAGGGATATATTCAACTTCTATAACTGAAACTTCGTGGCCTTGGTTCCCCTTCTGCCCCGCCAAAGCCCGGGTTACTCCTGGCAACCCAAGATATCAGCCCAACAGGTATCTGGGGTTTGTCTATCTTCTATAATTGAAACTTTGTAGTCTTGAGTAGAGCTCAGAGTCCTAGCTTCCTCCATGCCCAGGGCAACTCCAGCTCTATGGCTGCCGCCATCTTAGTTGAGTTAATTTGCATATTTGCTCCTGATTGGTTGGTGGGCATGGCTTGTGGGTGTAGTGGAGGATCAATTTACATATTACTCTTTTATTAGCTTAGAATACAATCATGTAAATTATAAACTAGAGGCCCAGTGTAGGAAGAATTTTCGTGGGTGGGGTCTGACCAGACTGCCCTGATAGATCAAATTGAGCAGGGCCAGCTGTGGGGAGGGGCCTCAGGTGGTTGGCCAGCTGGCCCTACACCCTGGTTGAACTTCTGGTTGAGGGGACAATTTGCATACTAGCCTTTTATTATATAGGAAGGATAATATCTAACAAACCCAAGTAAAGACTATCCTATTATTTACTGCTTCATCTAAGACTTACTCCCAATGCTTCATATTTTCAGATATTAATCAGGATTAATATTAACATTCCATTTTAAGGTAGGCCCATACATTTACCTGTTGGACATTTAAGTTGTTTCCACCTTCTGGCTATTCTGTATAATACTGAAATGAACACTTAGTGTTTGAGACTTTGTTTTCAATTCTTTGGGTATATACAGTGTGGGGCAAAAGTAGGTTTACAATTGTTCTTATGGAAAATAATACAGTAATTAATAATACAAGAAAAACTGTTTTGCCTACTCACAACTATAAATGTACTTTGCCCCATCTTGTATATATTTAGGAGCAAAATTGCTGGGTTGTAAGGCTATTTTATATTTAGTTTTTGAGGAAATGCCAAACTGTTTTCAACAGCAGCTGAACCATTTTACATTTCCACAATGTACAGGGAATATAACAATGTACAAGGATTATAACAATGTTCAAGGATTATAACTTCTTCACAGCTCCAATATTTTAGTTTCCATTTTTTAAATTACAATCATCCTAAATGTAAAGTGAAATCTCATTGTGGTTTTTGAAATGTTTCCCTAATAACTAAGGATGTTGAACTTCTTTTTCTATACTTATTGGCATGTGTATATTGTCTAAGAAAAAATGCCTATTCAAGTAATTTGTTCATTTTTTTAATTGAGTTGTCTTTTTGAACTTTAGTTGTTCTTTAAATAGTGTGGATATATGATTTGTAAATATTTCCACCCAAGCTCATATATTTTTATGTAAAAACTAGAGGCCCACAAATTCGGTGCACAAATTTGTGCATGGGTGGGGTTCCTCGGCTTAGCCGATGATCATGGCCTACTGGATGGGCCCTCTGGCTTGGGGTAGGAACCCTGGGAAGTTGGCCAGCCAGAGGTAGGGGCCATGGGACGTTGGCCACCTGGGAGGAGGGGCTGTGGGAAGTTGGTCAGCTGAGGGAAGGGGTAGGGGGGAGGCACACCTGCCACGGGAAGTTAGCTGACTAGACCCCCTCTCCCAATCAGGATGAGAGGGCTAGCTGCCCAGGGGGAGGGGTTGAGGGAGGCTCACCGGTCACAGGATGTTGGCTGAGGGAGTGCCCTGACCACCTGGGTGCAGCTCCTGTGTTGAGTGTCTGCTCCCTGGTGGTCAGTGCACATCATAATGACTGGTCAACTGGTTGTTCCAGCTGTTCTGGTTGTTTTGTCGTAAGGGTTGCTTAGGCTTTTACAAATATATAGATAGATGACTTTTACCCAATTTCCTGAGCTTTTCTAAGTACTGAGCATATACTTAGATAGATATACAAACATGTATGGGTGCTTACCTCAAAAAACTTTTGAATAACATAGTTGCCAAAAACATCTGTCATTAATTGATATGCTGCTTGTAAAATTTCATTAAAAACCATCTGTCGCTCAGCTGGAGTAGCTCTCTCTAGTTTTTGCTGTATGAACCTACATGGAAAAAAAATTTAAATGCATGACAGTACACTGAAAACAAGTTCCTGCAAAATCCGTATGACTTGAGTACTTACACCCCCAATCCACACAAACACAATTATTTTCAGAAAACTGTACCAACAGATTTTCTACGGTGGACAGCCAAAGTAAAACAAAAAGAAAGTTATGAAGCATTTCTTTTATAACACCTTTAATTTAAAATAACTAGTTAGGCAAAAATAAGAATGTAAAGATGTTTAAGTTAGTTCCAGTTGATTATAATCAAAAAGAAAATCACAAACATTTTACTGGTTATTCATGTATTTTCAGAATATGCATACAATAACAGTATTAAGTATCTTCTTAGGCCAGAATAAAGGAAACCCTTAGAAATAAAGCTCATCAAACGCAACTGAATTCCTTATAAGCTAGCCCTTGTGAATGATACAAGGTTCATTTGCTACTCTTAGGGAACTTGCAACTAGAGAGGGAGATACAATTTATATGCAGCTATCTAATCAATAACTATATTTTTTAAATTTCAGTTTTAGTGATCACTTCAGCAGCACATACACGGAAAATTTAAGTTTTACCTTAAAACTATATAAAAAAAAGAAAACATCTCAAACTTGACAAATGTATTATAATTCTATTACCATTCTCCTTTCTGTGCTATATCTTGAGAACACAACCACAAGCCTAGCTGGTTTTGCTCAGTGGATAGATTGTCAGCCTGCGGACTGAAGGGTCCCGGTTTCAGTTCGGTTTCGGTCAAGGGCACACACCTTAGTTGCAGGTTCCTCCCTGGCCAGGCCCTGGTCACATCTACCTCAAGCATTATAGTATATGCACTTAATGTACAAAGGTACTGCCCTGGCAAATGTGGTTTAGTTGGTTGGAGCATTGTCCTAACACTAAAAAGTTAGGGTTTGATTCCGAGTCAGGGCACATACCCATGTTGCAGATTCGATCCTCAGTTGGGGAGTGTGAGGGAGACAACTGATTGATGTTCCACTCTCACATTGATGTCCCCACCCCTCCGCCTTCCTCTATCTCTAAAATCAATTTTAAAAAAGCATGTCTTTGGGAGAGGATTAGAAAATAATATATACAAAGGTACTAATATTTCTATATTTGACTGTTTCAATTTAAGCTAAGTAATATTGAATATCTATAATAATAAAAGCACAGTATGCTAATTAGACCAGGCTGCCTTCCTCATAAAGCCGGGCCTGCAAGAGAAGCCTGAGTCCCAGGTGCCAGAGGGTAGCCTGGGTCCTAGGTGCCAGAAGGAAGCTGTTGCCAGCAGTGGTGGGAAGGGAAGGCCTACTTTTGCATCAATTTCGTGCATCGGGCTTCTAGAAAATCTATAAAGGAACATAAAAGCATTTAACTGGTTTTAACTTTTTTAAAAAAGATAATATACACATCAGGGGTGCTTAAAATCCATAAATTAAATTAAAAAAATTTTTTAAAATATATTTTTAATGATTTCAGAGAGAACGGGAGAGGGAGAGAGAGATAGAAATGTCAATGATGAGAGAGAATCAATGATTAGCTGCACACTCCACACTGGGGATCGAGCCTGTAACCTAGGCACATGCCCCGACCTATAATCAAACTGTGACTTCCTGGTTCATAGGTCAAACCTTAAATACTGAGCCATGCAGGCTGGGCAGAATTCAAAGTATTTTAAGAAAAATTTAAAGAAGTTAAATGATTTAGAGTCAATGTAATAAAAATAATCCAATAAAAAGGTACCACTATACTTTAAGTATTAAAAATTCTCATAAAAGAAAATTGGAAAATTAAAAAAAAAATCTAAGCCTGTATTTTTATTATTTATCCTAATATAAAAGACAAAATATAATCCATAGTAGGTTTTTAAAAAATATATATTTTATTGATTTTTTACAGAGAGGAAGGGAGAGGCACGGAGAGTTAGAAACATCGATGAGAGAGAAACATCGATCAGCTGCCTCCTACACACTCCCCACTGGGGATGTGCCCACAACCAAGGTGCATGCCCCTGACCAGAATCAAACCTGGGACCCTTCAGTCCGAAGGCTGATGCCCTATCCACTGAGCCAAACTATGGTGTTTTTTTTTTTTAAAGCTTCCAACTTTTATGCAGATCAAATGATCCTAGTCAAGAAAAATGTAGGCTTTTACAAGGGAGCAATTTCCAAGACAAAAATGCTGTGGCTCTGGCCACTGTGGCTCAGTTGTTTGGAGTGTCGATTCATACACCAGAAGGTGGTGGGTTCAATTCCCAGTCACACCACATACTCGGGTTGTAGGTTTGACTGCCAGTCAGGGAGTGTGTAGGCGCAACCGATCTCTCTCTCTCCTCCCTTCCCTCTCTCTCTAAAATAAATAAAAATATATCCAACAATAGGATTTAAAAATATTTTTAAATGTAGTGGAAAGTATCAAAAATCATAATCACTTACCTAGAACCATGCTGGTCTTGAGAAAACTCAACTATGTGTCCAATCAAGTCTCTAAGTTGAAGGTTTGGGAAGCGGTTATTTCTGAAATCTTCCAATAATCTACTTCGGCCTGAAGGCATAATATCAGACCTATTATACCGAAGCCTCGGAGGAGGAAAGAGCTGGCTGCTGGGGCTGAACAGACTGGAAGTGCTGGAAGCACTTCGATACTTTGCTTCTGCTCCGGGGGCTGCAGAGATATAGCGACCACTACCATTTGTCAGTCCTCCTACAACAAAGCAGTTGTGGTTAGCAAATAGTTTTGACAAAGTCACTGCTCAAATAAAAGTTGCTTAAACTAAAGATTCAGTCAATAGAGAAATTTTTCACCCCATTAATTCCTGTGTTTTAACAAAGAAATAAAAATGGGAGGAAAATCTCACACATTTACTTGATGTGTGTGGCTATGAGATAAGGGGAAAGAAGAGACTAGAAAACACGAGGAAAAACTATTTGTTTTTGGCAGTTTAGTTTATAGCATAATTATAAAATCCAATTTCATACACAAAACCTACATTTGTTCTTGGAAGCATGGTTTAAAACATTATAACTAATGTCATACATACTAATATCAATAACAGAATACCGAAACCACCAATAAAACTTTCAGTTACATTAACAAGCAAGTTGCATATAACTAGCCAACTCATGTTTGAAGGCAATAAAAAAGTTTGACTAAAATTTATTTGGAGTATTAAAGGAACAATGAAGGCTAATCTGTATTTTTGGAATATATTTAAAAGTACATTAAGAAGTATATACTTCTGTGTAAAAAAAAAAATCATTTCTTAGTTAACACATTGATAATTTTTATAACTTAAAAAACCACCATAATATTAGACAATAAATTCAAATGACACACTATTTTAAAATATTCTGTTCAAAAATACTCTCCATAAATATTATTTTATAGATAAGAAATCATAGTAATACATAACATTTATTATTCCTAGAGCTCTAATACTGATCTTTAAGACAATGAATAAAAGTCCTCTTTAACTTACATACCATTCTAAACAAGAACAATAAATGGCAATCAATAGAAACAAAAATAAATATAAGCAGGAAATTGTCCTTAACACATATAACCATTTTAAAAGTACTTGACAGTGTCCTTTTAAAAAAGAAACTGTATAAAAAATTGCTAATTGAAGATTTAGTAGTTCAGATTAATAAAAATCCACCATCAGCTGTATGCTGTTATATACAACTATATGTAGAACAGTGCTGTGTATACAACCAGGCCACGGGGTACAGATGGCGCCAAGGACACACTGTCGGTGCAGAGTTATACAGAGGCACTGGGCCAGAAGAGTTAAAAGGACAAGAAGCAGTAAAAATGTATAATCCTGGAGAGAACTGTTTTATTTCAGTTCCCAGCTTTATTCTTCGTCATTAAATTTCCCTTCATCCATATTTACTGGAACTCTCAGCCCTCTCTCCAACGTAAGTGCCATAAAATTACATTTACTCCCATGCTGGAAACCTGGTGTCTAACACATGTCTGTTCAGTATACAATAGATATTCATGAGTATTTTATGTAACATCAACTGCCTAAGGGCCAGTTCTATTTCTTTCTTTAAAAGTGTGTAACTTAAGTCATTTTATACACCAAAACTACTAATATCAAATTTTCATGTTATATCTAAAAAGTGAAAGAATTTGGTGTCTCAATTTCCTATTAATTCTTCTGGTCCACTATTATTATTTCTATTTATATAGTTCCATTAACTATTCACAACAATAACTGATCACTAGCCCATTCAAGTCTTAACAATTCTTTAACCTTTCTGCAGGATAGGGGTGTTATGATTTGCATTCCAATCCCTTTTTACAATTTTATTTTCCCACTCAAAGGGCCTCTTTGATGGTGTCACATTACACTAAAACCGACAGCATCCTGCTAGGGTACAGCCTCTATATTCTTTACTCTAGTTTTCACATCATTATTCCAAACCTATTTCTTACACAAATTTCCTAGTACTGCCCTAATGGTTCACTGCCCCTCCTCTTATGACTATCTCTATATTGTTGCTTATTATTACCTCAAACATAAAGATTTTTTCCTCTTATCCTTAACACACTAAAAAATTTCAACACCAGTTCAATATACATATTCCAGAAATGACCATGTCAGTTTTATTTGGTATCTTCCAAGTAGTCCTAGGAAGACGCAACAGAAATTTCTCCCACGTCTAGATATTCTTTAATTACATTCTATCAGCAACCAACACCAAACTCCTCATGCTCTCTGACAACTTAAAATGTCTAATACTGTTAAACTGCCTTGAGTTTTAAAAAAACTCAAAATTTTGCCTGGCCGATGTGATTCAGGGGTTGAGTGACGACTTATGAACTAGGAGATCACAGTTTGATTCCTGATGAGGGCATATGCCTGGGTTGTAGGCTTGATTCCCGGTAGGAGGCAAGCAGGAGGCAGCTGCTGGATGATTCTCATCATTGAGATTTCTCCCTCCCCCAACCCTCTCTCCTCCTCTCTGAAACCAATAAAAAAATATATATTAAAAAAAAAAGATAAAGTAAATGTGGGAAAATAACATTTAGGTGAGGAATATGCTGGAATTATTTTGTATTAAGTGTTACAACTTTCCCAAAAGCCTGAAATTATTCCAAAATTTGTTAAAAAACAATCAAACAGGTCATCTATATTCAAATCACTGCTGATAGTGTAAAGACATAATAGTCCATTCAATTCACTGACATCCCCCTATCATTTACCACTTCTTAATAAGAGTGTAGAGGAAATGAAGGTCTATATTATAATTTCACAGATGAAGTCACTATGATTCCAATGATGTGACTTACAGCTAGTCAGCCAGGACTCTTAGACCAGAGCTTATCACACAAGTGTGCTGCTCCTTATGCTATTTACATAGTTATCTTTCAAGTTCATTCATGAAACTGAAGGAAGGTAATAAACACATTGTAATTATCCTAGTACAAATTATGATTTTATATGTTTTCATGTAATTCCCTTGCAAAGTCTATTATTTTAAATTCCTTCCCCAGTAAATATCAGGATTCAAAAAGATTTTAATGCTGGGAAAATCACAGGGGAGAAAAACAATGCAACAACTAAAACCACTTGACCAGTCTTTTTACTTTTCATTCTTGTCCACCTCCTTAGGATATGGAATGATAGCTTCTCAACCTAGCAGATCTGTGTGTTCTTTTAAAAATACAGTTTCTTCAATCTTATTTAAGACCAACTGAATTATCCTCAGTGGATAATATTTATTAAAGAAACAACAACAATGTATCTGAAGATTATTCTGATAGGTTATTCTGATAAAAGAGTTTGGCAGATAAAGAACTAAAATCAAGGTAATTTATTTATCTGCATTATGCAGATAAATAATTTCATTTTATAGCAAGTTGTCAATTACTTAAATTAAAAAATCATAATCCAAGTAAATTCTGGGTTCTGAAGACTACAACTACATACAGGCTACTAGGCAGAGTCCGTTTCAGAAGGCAAACTTCTGGAAAGGTCAAGAAATGTTAACATGATAATGGAAGATGACTAGTTACTTGGAGTAGGCAAAAAATCAATGGGATAGAGTGGAATGGGTAGCTGAAAAAAGTACAAAAAAAGACAGTTTTATGGCATTAATTTTAGTTACCTCTAGCTCATTAACAGATCCACTTAGTACTTTTAGTTTAATATTTTTCCTATGATCAATTTTCAAAATAAGTATATGAATGAAACATTCAGCCATGGATAATCTGACTTATCAGTACATTTATCTACATGCTGCTAGACTTTAATGGAGAAAAAAGACTTCATAGCAGTGCTTTTCAATATGCACATAAATCATTTTGGGATACTGATTACACATTTCTAAAAGGACAAAACTGCCCTGACCCATTTGGCTCAGTGGATAGAGCGTCGGCCTGAGGACTGAAAGGTCCCAGGTTCGATACCGGTCAAGGGCATGTACCTTGGTTGTGGGCACATCCCCAGTGGGGGGTGTGCAGGAGGCAGCTGATTGATGTTTCTCTCTCATCAATGTTTCTGGCTCTCTATACCTCTCCCTTCCTCCTGTAAAAAAAAAAATCAATAAAATATATTTAAAATAAAATAAAATAAAAGGACAAAACCGGTCAGTCCTTTGTCTCGAGTCCTGGTATCTCATTTTAAATAGGTTTTATGTGTGCAACATAATCAGTTTCTTTACAAAGCCCACTTAATATTCAAAATTTACACTATTTGTTAGAGAGCCTGAGAATCCATGGCATGTAGTTTTTTGCCGAGAAACAAAAAAGCAACGATCTGATCTGTGAGCCTACTTCAACCTAAATATCTGCCTATTAATATCTTGTTTCCCTCTTATACACAATAACTGTTTTTTAAAAGGCAGCTACCACTTACTGAACACTCTTTGTTGGACACTTAGAGAGTAAACTGCATAAAACGCTATACTGGGCTGAAGTGTGTTCCCCTGAAAGTTTGTCTTTTGTTTTAAGCCACTTGACTGCAGTGATTTGCCACAGCAGCCCTAGGGAACTAATACAGATTTTAGTACTAAGAGTAGGTTGCTACTAATAATTAGACTGAGGGTTTTCCTTTTTACTATTATGTCTGCAATGACAAGCAGCGTTCAGGTCAATAGAAGGCAAGTAGGAAGAAAAAAATGCATTAGGGAAATGATGGGGGCCATGATTAAAGGCTCATATGAACATGCCAAGATTATGAGTTAAAAGGGAAGAGTAAAGTCATCTGTAAATTATGAATTATTCCTTCTCAAAGTGTGTCTCTCCACGTGGGTGCCACTGGGAATTTCAGTGGGATAATCTTTTTTTTTGTTATGAAAAGTTTATGAATGTTAACAGAATCTTTAATGTCAATAGAATCCCCACAACCTTTGTGACAGACAGACATCTTGGTAATAACCATACTAGGTATTTTAAACAAGCACTCCAAGTGATTCTGATGCTGAGCCACTGAATCGGATCAAGATCAAGTATTTTCTAATTCTAATCCTCTGATTATTCTAACCGAATTAACTGGTGAAAAATTTTGGCACTGAAGCACAAAAATCACATTTAATGTATTAAAGGATAGTGAGTAAAATTAATCATTATGAACCCTAATTAGAACTAAGATCAGTAACTTTGTATACAGAAGTGAAACAATTTCTCTATATACTTTTAGAATTTCTACTCAACATGTTTCATACTTATCAACAAATGAATGACTTTTAGACACAAAAAGGTTGAAGCAGTGCTTGCTTACATTTATACCACCACAAGAACCTCTAAGTAATATTCTGTTGAGACTGGATATGCTGTTCCGTGGCCCATCCCTGAGTCACCTGCCTGATTAAACATTCTTACTTCATAAAGTAGGTAGTATGTTTGGACTTCAAATGTCCAGATAAGAACTTTACTATAATCTCAAGAGTAACTAAAGTGAGAAAGGTATCTAGAAGTCTAGTAATCTTATAAACAACTTATTTATTGTCTCTTGGGCTCATGTGACCTATAATTTTATCATCTTTACCGGGCATATCATTCAGCCAGTCTATGTTAACAAATTAGGATGAAATGAAATAATGAGCATGAAGGTACTTTAGAAAACTACCAAATGCTATTCAGTTATAGAAAACTTACTACTTAATGATAATAGTACTTCCAATGAAAGCTTTAAAAAAAATTAGTTTTCTGCATATACGAAACTCAGAAAAACTGCACATAGCTTTGCAACCAATTTGAACAGACTTGTTTTAATTCTTAGACATATCATTCTAGAGAAGTTGACGATATGTGCCAAAGGTCAGTGGTTTTCACACTATTACTTATAGTGTAGGAAAATGATCTGAAAAGTTAACATTATCTTCCTCACACAATAAAAATTTTGCTGTGATTAAGACAGAAGATGTTATAAAATTTTCTAATCCCTACCATTTTAAAGTACTATGTGATTACTAAATGCATGATGTTAATGAATCTTCAGAACCAATAGCCACCTTTCAATAACGAATTTCACTAAATACAAAGCTTGGGTTACACGTTTTAGTGTACTTTTCTTACAAAAGAACAACCTACAAGCCAGTTCAAAAATGAGAAGGCACAAGGGAAAATACCCATTAGTTTATCATGCCCTAAGTTAAATACATATACAGAATACAGCTTTTACCCAAGAAGTTCTGTATCAAACTAGTTACTATGAGCATAAAGATCTGAGTAAATAAGAAATCACTAACATTTTAAAAGTTTACTGAAAGAAGGAAAGAGCGGAAACAAGGAAGGAACAAACTAGTCAGCTAGCTCCACGTAGAAGAATAAAATAATAGTGGAAATCTTTAATGTTCTATCACAGATAGTAAAGTAACTTGAAATAAGATGCTGACTTCTATCAGAAAGAATGATTAAAAGTGACAACTGCAGGTAGACTTTCCTCATCACTACAGATCAATACATGAGAAATTAACTCAAGTATTATTCAACACTGAATCTGATGCCCAGAATCTGACACTGACTGCTCTTTGCATTTCAAAATAAAGATCATTAAAGTTCTCTTTCCTTGTTCTTTTCACATGTTTCTCTGATCCACCAGTAATTTAAATGTTGTTTGTAGAGTTGAAGTCAACAGGAGAGCCAATCTGAAGGAGCTTCAAAACAGCCTCAAATGGTAAAATTTGGGATTAAAAAAAGGGCATAAAATTGATGTCTCAGACTGCAATGGACAGAAACGTATTAACTAGTATAAAAATCCATCAATTTACAGGTACAATGATGACTGAAAAAAACAGTCACCTTTAGTTGTTGCTAAGACATCAACTCATTCTCAAAGTACATCAAGGGGAAAAATCAATCATTATCCTAACTCATATATGAAATATATATTTCACAGTAATCTCACAATTGATGAGGAAAAGTCCTTCTTCTGGAAAAACTCCAGCTAATAAATGCAGAAGGAACAAGAGAATTAAGAGCATCATCATTTTACAACTGCTGCAAAAATAGGTAATGATCAAATGGACAACCTCACAAAAGACATGTGTCTTGGTAAGAGTACAGAACCATATCCTGCCCAAGATAATAAGCCAACAAACTAACAAATCAAACCTCAATACTTAATTCCATTTTATAGGAAATACAGAGAAATAATGTTAATATAGAGGAACATGTTAAACACTATCATTGCTTATTGCTATAAGCAAAGTCAAGAATATGGGAAAGTCAACAGGAACAAAGTTTCTTCAACAAATACATGGAAAGAAAAAGAAAAAAGACTAAGGGAAAATGGTTCCTATAAAAAGACATATCAAACAAATTTAATGTATGGACCTTATTTGGATCCTGATTTAAACAATACAATTGGAAAAAGACATTTAAGTAATGACATTTAAGAAATTAAGAGTAATGAGAAATTATTAATTTTAAAAGGTATAATAACGACATTGTGGTTATAACTGTTTTTAAAAAAGGAGTTGCTCTTTGAAATCTCATACAAGAAAATGGAGGAGCCTGGCTGGCATGGTTAAGTGATTGAGCACTGACCTATGAACCAGGAGGTTGGAATTCGATTCCCAGTTGGGTCACAAGCCCTCACTGTGGGATTGATCCCCATTGGGGGTTTGCAGGAGGCAGCCAATCAATGATTATCTCATTGATGTTTGTCTCTCCCTCTCCCTCCTTCTCTGAAATAAATAAAAATATATATTAAAATGAAACATCTTTCTTGGGAAGCCAGAAGCACTAAATGCTGCCATTAGACTTTTTCTGTTAATTAAGGGACTAGCACGAGCAAAGAGAGAGCTGGTAAGAAAAAAAAAAAAGTTAACATGTTTATCCAATACTTTAAAAATGCAGCTATCAAGGTCTATCATTAAGTATAATGATTGTGTGTCTTAAAATCTCAGTAACTTGGAACTAATTCCAACGAAACTGAGAACTTTATCATATAATATTATATTCCTAATGTGTGAGCTCAGTAAAATTATTTTTAAAATGAATATGCAAATTCATTTCCACAGGCATTTTATAAACAATCACAGCCCTGATAACTTTATAAAGAAATCCACTTAAAGGACATACAATTTAAAAGTTTTTAGACCAGAGAGCATGTGAGTCTTGCATCGTGATTGAATTACAGGAAAGCAAAGGATCAATTATTTCCATGAACACTAAACCAAGAGCAAATTTATAAAATTTTCAAAATTATTTTCAATCCAGCAGAGTCTATTCCTTGTTAACAATATTTTCTGTCATACTACAGTTAAAGCCAGAGGAAACTGGATAGTATACAAGAAAGTAATCTATAGATAATTCCAATCAGAGATATACTAAAGTATCAGATTTCAAGGTGAAGGAGTTTAACTAAGGGTACAAAGTATCAGGATAATGTAGAACTGCTGGCCCAAGTTATGATTTCTCATAATTGCCTAGAGTTCCTTCCTTAAGCATCTATATGGCTAGATTTTTACATTCTAAAATGAACACACCTAGATTGCTACTTAATCATCGAGACATCTGAAAAGTAATTTATAACCCAATTTCTAAGCAACCTGTGTAGAATAATTAATGCTATTTATATAGGCTCTAAAGCACAACATAAGCAATAACAGTTGACAGGAATCTGACCTGAAACTTACCTATGAAAAAAATGACAGGACATGACATATAATTGTAACAAATAAAACATAAAACTACTATGAAAGATCTAGTCTTAGTTATGTTTCAAATTTGTGTGTCCATTTCAAAGTTTCAAAGGCATGTTTTATAGGAAGGTGGAGGAAGTAGGTCTGAACAGAAATAATAGAAATCAGGAACTGAGCAGCTCCTGTGACTAAGAAATGATAAATGAAGGTGTTAAAATAAAAACTGATACATTTACACAAATAGTGCTACAAAGCAGATCATAGGACCCCAACTGAATAAACTCATTATTTGTGTACATATATTCAATATTCCCCATAGAGCAAAGGTCCAGAATTTGGGCCAGAGGACCACTCTTTAAAAAGGAATCTGGCCCGACGAGGGTGGCTGGGTAGTTGAGCGCTGACCCATGAATTAAGAGGTCACTGGTCTAACTGCCGATCATGGCGAATGCCCAGGTTGTTGGCTCAAATCCCTGGTGGGCGGGGGGTGGGTGCAAGAGGCAGCTGATCAATGTTTCCCTCTAATGAATATTTCTATCTCCATCTCTCTCCCTTCTCCTCTTTCTAAAATCAATAAAAACCTTTTTAAAAGGATTTTTTCAATGACATAATTCTAAATGATGATTACTACCACAAGATACCTTTGTTACATGGACACTAACTGTATTAATGAGCTTTAGGGAAAAAAATTATCTATACCTCTATGATGAGGGGGAGAGGTCAAACATGTCTACTTATAAGAACATTACTTTTTAAATTGGAAGCAGATTTAAATCTTTCCAAGTACATAAAAAACAGCAATAGAACCTCTCACTTTCAGTTGAGGTAATTAGGATCACAAAAATCCAAACTCTAATTTTAATGGAATACTTTTAGAGGAGGCAGGGATTCATATAAAGCCTCAGATATCTAAAAACCTTACCAAATATACTGTTAACTACTTGGACAAATACTTCCCTTAAAGTGAAAAAGGTAACTACTAATTCAATAATCTTAGGGTGGGGGCAATTTTAATACACAGATATAAACAAAGTTCTAAATGCTCCAACTTCAAGGGTAAAATAAGCCTAAACCATTTCTTTCTTAAACCACATATCTAAAAGAGAAATATATGGACTAAATCCTTAAGTTTCTTTACCTCACAAATTCATATACCCTTTGGGTAAATGGCCAAGCATTCAAAGGCCAAAGCAAAAACCATTGTACTAAATTAACTTAAAGTTAAATAACTATGTGACTAATTGCTTTTCTTCTGGTGTACAAAAATGATAGTGAAAATTCTCTTTCACTATCATGTACAAATAGCTGACTTTTCAGATGATCTAAAACACATACAAATCAAAAGCACAGACAAGAAAAAAACACACCACTGTATTTCATAAAAGAAACAAGATACAACAGGGGTCTTTACCTTACTGTACATCAGACCCTCACTTTAAATTTTCATGATAAAAGAATTTTTTCAAAAGTCTAATATCTAAAAGCAAAAGCAATTTGGCATGTTTTATCCAACATTAAATATTTCACATATATTATAAACACACACACACAAACACACATGTATACATACAAATAAAAAGGGTTTTGGTTGTTGTTTTTTACCTAAATGCAAACTGGATGAGGATCCATGTGATGAAAGTGATGGCGGTGGCGTAAGTGAATGTCCTGGAGTTTGGCTTGGCAGAGGCATGCCTATTGGACTTGGAGAGGAGGAAAATCCCAGACTATTGTAAAATGGTTGCCCTATGGGTGCTAGGCTGCTACTAGATCTTTTGTACAAGTCAGAGCTAGTAGATAGAGACTCTCTCCTTGTGGCACTACTACTTGCAGAACTGCCAACTGAAGAAGAAATAAAAAAAACCCTAATTACATACAGTGTTAACTGAATAAAACCTATCCCCAACTCTTGCTGGGAAATAACAGAAGTGATCACAATAATTATTTTTTTAGAAACATTATAGAGAAGATAATTACTGTGATAACTATATATACACTAACTTATTAATCATAAAAGGGTATAAATGCACCCCAATAAAGTAACCAAATATTTAAATAGCAGTCATATGTTCATTATTTCATACATATTTACCACTGACACATATGATTACTGTGCTTTAATACCCTGGTATGATTTATAAACCCTGGAATTGTAAGTAGTCTGCTTTATGATATGCTAGAGAGTCAATTCCAATAAGGTTAAATTTTTCTCATGTCCTAATCTCTGGAGCCAGTTCTCAGACTTCAACTCAATGCAAAGAAAAGACTATACTAAAAACAGAATATTAACACATTTCCCTCATCATTCACATTTAATTTGGCTTCTACCTTGTGTTCAAACCATAGTACTTTAAGTCCATATTGGCCCGAATATTTAATCAGCTGTGAAATATAGATGGCAGCTTATTCCCCACTATACATCCTCCTTATCCTTCAACAACTAAATTACAAAATACATATGGAAAAACTAAACTTTTAGAAAATAGCTCTCAACACTGTTATCACACCAAAAACATGCTTTCACTTACCCCTCAGGATCTTCCATTCCTAAATTTTTATTACTGGCCCTCTTAGCCCCTTACTCAAGTGAAGACTGATCAGCCTATTTTTTCTTAGATAATATATAATTATTTTATATTACATCTTTTATTGTCCTACATACTGAATTTTTTTTTACTTAATTCCAAATTCAACTATTAACCTCTACTTCATTTTTCCTTTTGTGCTCCACAAAAATCATGAAATAGTAGAATCACATCATCACACAGCTGTGCATGCAATGAACAGAAAGCAAGATTTGACCATTAACATTTATCTGGGTAATCAAATTCTTTACCAAGTGTTTGAAAGGGTTGTTCAAAACTCCAATTCTTGTCTCACTTGGTGTAAATATTTTCAAGTATACTTCCACTTATTTCTAAGCACTGTCTTTTTAAACCAAATGCCTTTTTCATCTAAGGAAATTTTACATTACTTTTCTTAACTTGTCAATTTTTTTAAGAACATGCTCTATATTCGGACCAATATGGTAATTTGCTTCAAGAGAATGTTAAAGTTATATTTGGACTTGGCTTTCTAACCTCAATCAATTATAAGTAGGTAACAAGGGTATAAAGAGAAAAATTAAGCAGAGTACATGATGGATACACCAAGTTAAGCTTATAATTCAGACATAAAGAAACTTTAATTACGTTGGTTCTTTTCAAATTCAAAATTCTATAAAGAAAAAAAAAAACAAACCAGGCTCCCACAGCTATATTAGGCAAAATATTATAACAATATTCATTCAACCTTTTTATACCTGCCAGTGCAGTTTCTGAAAGACTGTTTTATCAAAAATTTTACACCTTAAGATATCATTATAACAAGGAAATATCAGGTAACTATATGCATTTTAATAGCAAAAACAAAACAAGAAACACAAAAAAACCCAAATGTAAACGCTAATGTAGTAAATAGCTCTTTTTAGTTTTGTCAAAATTGTCAATGTATACTACATTAACTATGCTAATTTAAAAGGACACTGTCAAAGTGATTTTTGTAAGACATGGCTACATTTTAAAGTCCTATTTATTTCAGTAACAATTTAACTGACAAAGACAATAGCTCTCTAATGAGAACAGTAGCACTATCTTTCTCCTGGCAGATAATTAAATGAACCGTAATTTTGACACATGCAATATTTTCCTCCAAAAAGGAAAAGCCAAACCAAACATTAAAAGTCATTCAGAAATAACTTTAAACATATACAAACTAGCTCCTTTTTCCTATATGCTTAAATTATCTGCAAGTGTAATGTGAAATATGAAACAAAGTCTATATAAAATATCTAAGAAGCTAGACAATGGAGTCACTAATCATTAATCAACTGTGTATATAAAATGTTAAATTACAAACTTTCAATTGTAACAGCACTTTCTAAATAATGGGTATCAAAAGGATGATTTAATCACTATATTTACATGGTTAAGCTTCTTGGCCAACTGTTTTATAAGTTAGGGTATTTAACACGGTTAAGCATTAATAATTTCATCATATAAGAGAATGACTATGTATGTTACTGTGTGCATAAATGTGCACATATCACAATATATTTTAGATTTTGTATAGACATGGAACTGTCTTAATGTGAAACGGCAATGATAGATTTGTAAACATACATATCCTAGCACTTGAATGAATTCTCACAAATGTCCAAGAAGAGGGAGATGGTATAAGACTATTTGGGGTGGCAATTGTTAATACCCTCTGAAGCAAGATGAAACAGAGGTACCCCAGACTGAAAATTAGAATTGAGTAATAAGCAAGGCATGAAAAAAGTAAGTTTTGGGGAAAGAGGCATCTGTAAGGGACATTTGTGGGAAACAAAATGTTCAGGCCAACCATTTCTGAATGCAGGGGAAAGCTCTTCAAAACTAAGAGACAAATGGGAATTTGGAATAATTATGTAAGGGGCCCTACAACTCTATACCAGATCACCAGTGACATATTTTATTAGAAAAGGGTACACGAGGTTTATCAAAGCTCTTCTCTATTTTCCTTGGGTTACTTAGGGTTTATAATTTATAGTTTATGAACTAGTTATTTCAACAAATTTTGTGTTTTTTAAAAGTTATATTCTCTTTGATTTTCTTTGGCATTTAGGATCATTTGGGGAAAATGCTTGTCAATTGTGTTAGAAGCAAAAAATTAGTCCTAACAGAGTCCTTGGGCTGGAGATAAGAATACTAAACTCCTAAAGGGATGGGGGGAAAAAACAGAAAAATTAAATTAAAAGGTTGAATGGTCTCCATGTTCACTAGGTTTTCCCTCAGAAGCTATCATGCCCATTCTTTAGGCAATTTTGTCAGGCAAGGGTTGAGTCTCTATTGTATTCCATTTTAACAAAAAACGCATTTTGCATCTAAAAGTTTATAGCTGCTATTCAAGACCATTCCTCCTATAAATATTAAAAATATTTAAAGACCCTTCCTTAGAAACCTGGAAAGCGTATTAATAATGGCTGACACATGTTAGTTTTGCTATTTTTCACACCAGAAAAGGATAAAATTTAATGGGTGGGAAAATAGATGAGAAGCAGTTTTAATGATTCTAAGATGTGAGAGAAATGAGGGAAAGCAGCTTTCCCCCTAATGCTTCCTGAATACACTGGAAACGTTAGAGAATGATTAATACAAGGTGTTGTCAACAGTGGGCCTCTTCTCATTTCCTTCAGTTACAAAATCAGTTTGTATGGATAAATTTTTTATTTTGTGAAGTTATTTAACATTTGAATCTCAAGTATTATATATAAAATTAGGCCCTTAATCTAAAATAAAGGTAAGTACATTGGTAGTTTCTTAGGGACTTCTGTTTAGAATATTTCATTATATTTTATTTTTATATATTATATGAAATAAGGAAAACAATAAGAATCAGTAGCATTTAATAAGAATAAATAATCTGATAAGTACACAAAGACACCAGAAATTTAAGATGGCAAAAGTATTTCCTTCCTCAAGCATTATGTACAGAATAAGGAAGAGCTAGTAACTAGCATAAAATACTGCTCCAAACAAACCTACTAAAACAAAAATTACAATTCTTAAAGTCAGGGGGAAATGTGTTATATTTGAGAAAAGGATGGACTGCTTGAAATGAGTTAAACATTCATAGATGTTTACAGATTTGCAGGAAGTAGTTTGTCTTCTACAAAAGCCAATAAACCAGCATTTTAATCCTGTCCTTTCTACACTAGGAGCTATTTATTATTGCTTATTTTAACATTAAACATACACATACCGCATATCATCTTCAAAGGAACTTACCTGATGAACCAAATCCACTGAGGGCAGAGCCTATAGCAGCACCCAAAGAACTACTGCTTCCAAAGCCAAGAGATGTACTTGCAGGCTGGCCAGGTCCGTGAGAAAATAAAGAACTGCTCTGGGAGCTATTAGTCAAAGATGTGCTCCCGTAAAACGAATTAGACTGTAGATTAGTGCTTGGCTGCTGTTGTTGCTGCTGCTGCTGTGGTGGCTGAGTGCCAATTGGCCGGAATAGACCATTTGTGCTGCCTGTAAGACTATTTGCAGTTCCTCCAGCTGCCGCTGCCGCTGCCGCTGCTGCAAAGTAAATTGCAGATACTTCTTAAAACTATTCAGAAAAAAATGTTTGTTTTTTAAAATATCTCAAACATCAGAAAAATATTATCCCTGAAAACGCCAGTTATACTTACCAGCTTGTGCTGCTGCTGAACTAATTAAAACAGGTGTTGGAGCCATTAATCTAACTGGAGCTCCAAGGCCAGTTCTTGCTCCAGGGCCAACCACTAAGGCACCAGTCTGATCATAATAGGCAGTTGGAGCTAGTACTTGATAGCCTAAACAATATTAAAATAAATGTGTAATGAAAGCATGTATTGTAGAAAACATGCATATTTATTTCCCCCGAATGTTATCAAGCAAAAAATATAACTATTGTATACTTATAAAACCCTTAGTTACTATATGAAAAAACATATTTGAGAAGGTATTACTAAATATGTGAAAATGTAGGAGAGCATAGGTTAAGTTTTAACCTTTGTACGCCATAACCGTCTATAGACGCAAGTGGCAGACCTTTTTAAGTTAAATTCAAAATGTTGTGGCAATTAACTAGTTAACAAAGATGTCTTTCACTTGCTGATCACACATAATGTATTTTTCTTTATATAAAAATTATCAAGTGCTGATAATAAAAAATAATTCCTATTTAGTAATTTCTGAGAAGAGGATGAATAAAAAGACTAAGAAAATGAGGTATAACACGATATATAAATGTTTATTACACATTAGTTAAGTTCTAAACCAAGTGCCTCAGTAACAGCATTCCCTTAGATTTTCATTTGTAAGCATCTCTTTAAAAACTTAAATCATGATATAAAAAGATACCTTAAAATCATAAGGTAACAATCTATTTGTAAAGGTTCTCAAGCTAAAATTTGAATAAAAATCATGCAGGCATTAGTATTTTTCATAGCCCTGAACACAAGGTAGGTGACAATTTGCATTATTCCAACTATAGGAGAGTGAAGTTTACCTCTTAGCAGTCTTTCTCAGTGGGGATTCCTCATCTGAACCACAGAACAGAAAATAACTATTTTGCCAATTCTCCCAAGGATGATACATAACAAGTATCACTGTAGATGCACAGGAGAGAAGTTAACTACAAATAGTGGATAGTTTAAGTCAATAGGGCTTAGTTTACTCCCAGATTCCAGAGAAAGGCTGCCTTATACACTAACGGACTCAAGCTCAATAGTGACAACCACTTGAAAAAAGGTACTGCCAACCTCCAATATTTTTAAGTTTAAACACTAAGACAACCACTTTCATCTGTAAAGGTTGTTTTTAATTAAATACAGTAATTTTGACTGTTTTACAATTACAGTTTTATTATAATAAATATAAGTTAGGAGGACTAGTCAACAGAAGAGATGCAAAGGGCAAAATCTAGGAGGGAACGCAGAGCTTCCCAGCACCTTCCTCATGAACGAACTCCTCATGCAACGATAAACTTGAGATTACTAGGTATCCTACAGGAGAGGCCCAATAGGATGCACAACTCTAAAGTTTAGCAAAGTTAAAGATCTGGGTGTTGTCAACGTAAGATCAGATTTAAAGCTATAAGACAAGATGAAATCACCAAGAAAATAAAAAAGGGGTCTATGGATTGAGGGTACTTCACATTAAGAGGTTGGAGAGAGGAGGAACCAGGAGAGAGACTCAGAAGGAATAGCCAGTAAGGAAAAAAAAATTTAAACAACGTGGTTTCTTGAAGGCCAAATAAAAAAGAATTTCAATGAAGATCGAGTGATCAATAATGTCAAATGCTGCTAAAAGCCATGAGTTGAGAACTGAGCAATGGAGTTAGCAACCCGGAAGTCACCTAGTAAGGGACAAAAGCCAAAGTGGCAAGTTCAGTAAAGAACGAAACTGAAGACCCACAAACAAGTACAGACAATGCTTTTGAGGAATTTTGCTGTAAAAAAGGGGGTATTGAGAGTAACTTTTTTTCTTAGCCAGAAAATGTACTTTCCTAGCAGAACATAATTTATTATTGTGAAATAAAACACAAAAAGACAAAAAAGTACAGTGTTAATGATTATAACACAAAAAAGTATAACCACTATCCTAGTCAAGAAATAGAAACTGTCCAGGAACCCACTTTCCTATGTCCTTAGCTCCACCACAGTTTTTCCTTTCCCTTAAAAGAGTTACACACTGTTTTATTATTTATAGCAATCTCTTGGCTTAGATTATTTAAAAGTTTTTATGTACAATTCATCCAAGTGGTAAAGATCTTCCTAGTTTCCATTATTATACAGCCCCTCACTGGATGGACAGCAAAATGCATTTATTCCGTCATCATTTACACTGTTCTCAGTCTGGGGCTACTATCAACAGTGCTGCCATAAACATTTCCCAAAGTATGTGTATCCTAAAGTATATGTGTACATATTTCTCCAACATATAGTTGAGTCATAGAGTATGCACATTATTTTAAACTTCGGTAAATAATGCCAAGCCACTTCCAAAGTGGTTGTGCAATTTTACACTGTTACCACCTTGGTATTAAGAGTTGCCACTACTCCATGATTTTTAATAATACTCCACACGCTGTCAGGCTTTTTAAATGTGGCAATCTGGGTGGCTCTGCTGTGGTAGGCTTCACGATACTATCCTCTGTGGGTCCTGCCTAGAGACTCTGTCCTTTTCTCTTATCCATGGGCTTCACCACCCTGAACTCTCCAAGGGCCTGGCCTTTCCCAATCATGCGCCAGACTTGGCACAGACTCTGACCATGGCAGTCTTCTTCAAGTAGAAACCATGCGATGATATAATAAAGGAACAGAATTGAGAGTTACGAGAGGGCTATACACAGAGAGAAAGCAGCATTAGAGAAATAAGAAAAACAGGTGAAATCAGAAATTAAGAAAATGGCCAAAATTGGTAATAAAGCAGCTTTCAGTTTTAGCCAAAGAGCCTGCACAACTATGGAAACAGCAAACACGAACTTTTGCCGTAAGTACAAAAGTCACCTCTACATCCACACAAACAAAAGTGATAAAATCCCAGATGAAGATGGCTGCACAATGTCTGCTATAGCAAAGACAACGTAGGCAGTTGACAAGAAGATGAATCCACAAAAGACTTTACGAATACAGAATTTCCAATAGGAAAGTATGGAAATGCCTGAAGAAATGATTGATGACACCACCTGAGGACATCTTTGATGGCTCTGATGATGAAAAAGAAAGCCAAGATACTATGAATCAAGTTCTTGATGAAATTGGAATTGAAATTTTTGGAAATATGGCCAAAGCTGTCAGCTGCCTGAAGCTGACCATCTGACTCTACTTCAAAGGCTATAATCTCCAATGAAGAAATTAAACAACTCAGAGCTTTAGGAATGGATTAGTTTAAAAAGCCTTAACATTTTATTTATATTTATTTAGTTACTAGAGGCCAAATGCATGAAATTCATGCAAGGGTAGGGTGCCTTGAGGCCCTATGGGCTTGCCCCCCCCCCCCCACCCCGCCTACTGGTCGTTCTGGAAGGTCGTTCCGCTGTCTGGTCTAATTAGCATATTAGCTCTTTATTATTTAGTTATCATTATAAACTAGGCATACTGCCAATTTCTTTTACCAAATGCATTTACTTTGCAAAAACAAAGACCATAAGTGAATAGGTGTTTCCTAACCAACTGGTTTTATTTCTTGAAGGACTGCCCTGAGAATTCTAAACTACTCTCAGCTGGTAAGACGCTACAGTTTATGCCATAGAGAAAAAATGGCCCTGGCTGCATAGCTCAGCTGGACAGAGAGTCATCTTGATACACCAAGATTCTGGGTTCAATCCCTGGTCAGGGCATATACAAGAATCAATCAATGGATGTATAAATAAATGGAACAACAAATCACTGTTTCTTTTTCTTTCTCTCTCTCTC
>PVJC01023282.1:0-26471 GCA_004026665.1 Murina feae | reverse complement strand
GGGACATGTAACATTTATGGAACACTATGTTCTCATTTCCCTCTAGGGAAGGGAGAACATGCTGGATGGTCTCTTTCTGAGGATGGCTGATGGCCATAATGATTGACGCTACTTAGTATACATCTTTGTCATCTTCTTCCCATCTGCTGGTAGCAACACAGCCACCCGATCTTTGTTAATTTCCAGATATATATATATACACACACACACATACACATACACACACATACATATACATATGTGTATATATATGTATACACACACATATATATGTATATATCAGAATTCAAATAATTTTATTTTTGACAGGTATATTTAGCTTCATTGATTGAAATAACCAAAATCTTGGGATAGCATTATAAATCAAAATGTACAGAGCTAGTTCTGAGATGCACTAATAGGCATTATGATCCATGATGCACTCATTAAAATTAGATCTTTTATGAACAGTAGAATCCCAGAGAAAGAGAATATAAGTCAAAAGAAGCATGAACACAGGTTGCTTCCAACTCACATAATCTGTCAGCAAGAAAAACTAAATTATCATCATGAAATCTAATGAATAAATTGTTCCTAGAATAATGCAAATCAAAATGCAGACAGCAACATAAATGTAGTCCAGGTTATATATCCTTGCAAATATCCTTAACTAGAATGTTTTTATAATTTGAAAATCAGAGCAATGTCAAAATTTTGGATTGAAGTTATTTTTTTCCTGGTTCTTTTACAGAAATGACGCAGTAGAGGATTGGGAAGCTAGGTAACCTTCTGAGGGGAAAAATTTTACTTTGCATCTCGTTTAAGAGGAATCATCGTCACAAGTGACAGCAGCCAAAATGGCAGTATATTTGCACAACGACGTGTGCACATTTTCCCAAGTCATTCCTGGTTGAAGAAGTAAAGAATTCGGATTTGGCCCAATTATTCTCTGCTTGTTTAAAGGAAGGTTAAAAGCAGGGCTGTAGTATGAGAAGATAACTGACTTCACATGACATCTTTTCAACAGCTTTTACAGGGCCGGAGACACTCAGGTCATGGCTGGCTGTATCACTGTGGGTCCCTCCATCACACAGCCTTAATGCGTCACATTGAAACTATCAATGTGAGTTCTATAAAGTCACAAACTTCTGAATTTAAAGATGTCACATCTTGAGAATGTGGAAGCCTGGGTTTTTTAAATAACTTTTTCAATTCTATTTCAGTTGCAGGTAGGTCGGATCAGTTGTAGTTGGTTTTAATTTGTACCCGCAAAAGCCACAATCGTATTTAAAAAGTTAGGAAATCAGTCACTCCTTTTGAAAAGATCAAAGCAATGGCTTCCAATCTGATATCAGAGCTCACAGTGACATCCCACTCAGTTTTCAACATGGAATAGATAATTGGATTAAGTAGGGAGTTTCCGTGTATAAGATTTCAACCTTCTACATCCAATAAGCAATGAGGACAAATAAAGGAAAACCGCACACACCTGAATTTGGTTATACCTGTCTTGACTTACTAAATGTACCCAATGAGGGCATTTTACTACTGTGTCTTCCAAAATACACACATCTTGCATGATGTCCTGTTTTATTAACACCAAATTGAAATATCAAAGATTAAATACCTTCTGTTAGCCTTTATTAAACTCTGAATTCCAATTGGCATGAACAAGCAAATTCAAATACCAATTATGATCAATAGTGTATATTTCATTCTATTAAGGTTGAATGCAAACATAAGAAGCATAGAGTTATATCTCTAAGAGTTTTATAACTGAGAACAATTATTTTGCCGCTCATGTTCCCAAGAGATAAAAGTGGAGAGAAAGTCATAACTAAGTTCTTGCTATTCACAATGTTTCCATTGGGTGTAGCTATGATATTAGATAGGTTGATATCAGAGCCTGCATATTCAGGAAGAATGGCCAGACATTTGGGGATTTTTAGTGACTCTCTTTGTCTCTGGCATTCTGTTGTGCTAGTCAGCTTTACATTTTATGGGGAATGCAAAATCACACAGTTTCAAATCAATCAAGTCAGTAAGTATTTCAGTGTCTTTTTCTGAAAAGGAAGAAACCTAAAAAAAAACACTGACACCTGTATTAAAACTTAAATCAATAATACTTTCTATATACTTCATTCATTCTTAATTTTTTTAGATAACCATATAATTCGCTTTCTATATAGATAAGGCCTCTGTTGGATGAAATGGAATAAATACAGGAAAAATCCTCTTACAGTACAACTCCTTTCTTCAATGATGGGTCTGAGCAGAGTGTCGTAAAGTACTTTTTTATGCTAAAATAAAAGATAAATAAAATACATGTCTCCTAAAATGCAAGGACAGCTTACATGCTGAGATGTAAATTGCTAACTCTTTTCTGAACAACACCATATGTCTCAGATAGGTTCCAAATGCAGTCAGTTCTCAAGGGAACATTATGCATGGGAGCGAACCAGACCGAGGCCCAGGCTTCACTGTGTGTGGATTCTCTGATTAACCAGAGATGCCACTTTGGATTTTGCAGATCATCCAAGTGTCAGTCTGAAAGCTCTCTTCCTTTCCTGACATCGTCCCCAAACCAACCAATTCACAAAGAACCCTGAGCCCTTCACAAAAAAAAAAATAAAATATTTCTTTTCGTTCAAACTTCCTCTTGTATAAACCTCAACATATTTTAAGGAATTAAAATGTTCAACTTCCTTTCCTAACCGGTTTGGCTCAGTGGATAGAATGTCAGCCTGTAGACTGAAGGGTACCAGGTTCAATTCCGGTCAAGGTCATGTACCTTGGTTGTGAGTAAGGGTGTTCAGGTGGCAGCTGATCGATGTTTCTCTCTCATAGTTTCTAAATCTCTATCCCTCTCCCTTCCTCTCTGTAAAAAATCAATAAAATATATTTATAATAAATAAATAAATAAATAAATAAATAAATAAAATATTCAACCGCTGAACTCTTTATCTATGGGTTTGAAGTAATATACACATTACAAACATTATAGAAATTCAGCTTAGAAAGATCAAAAAAGGGATATCTGTAATACTTTCAACAATAAGTATATTTTTAGAAAGACAAAAAGGAAAAACACTGTAAGGCCAAACAAGTTACATTATTCTGGAGAACCATCAAAAACAAAAGAGCAACAAACAAGCCAACATGCATTTGTCAGTTATTTTTATTCATTCATTGCAGTTTTTAGCATCTCTGTCGTCAAGTTTTAATGTTCTCATATGTGAGTGTGAGATATATTTTTAAATGTGCTCACTTAATATTAAATACCTTCCATTTATGCTACTACCAAGTTGATATCAAATTGAGGCAGGCATTTCTGCTAAAGCTCTGACATGTGATAGATTCAACTTTTGTGCGTTAAGTGTAATTCTCTTTTTAAATGTAATTCTTAATAGCATAAAGTTCTATCATCTTAGTATATACAGACTTAAGAATTTTGATTTGTGAAATGAGAAGTGCCCTGGGACAGCCTAGGTTGATGTTCCTCAATCTCTTTCTGATGAATGGACAGTTTTAAGAAATTTTTCAATATGTCAGTAACTGATCTTTGCGTATAACACGAACTTAGGCACCCAGATTTTATGACAATGCCCATTTGCTATGAAAGCTTCTAAATGCTTATGCTCACTTTCTGTACTCTTCTTGTCATGGACAGGGAAGATATGTTTGGACACTGGCATCCACCTGTGGCCTCTATTATGCATATCACTGTTCAGATATTTATAACAAAGAAATCAAGATAATGCACCAATATGAATGACAGGAGTCATAAACTTCCTTCACATGGAGTGCATCTTTAACTACTTTTTGCTTTATTTTTCTCCTAATTCACTTTAGGGAATGAGCAGCAGAGATTCAAAAGACAGACCGTTGAAGAATCACCAGAAAGTGGGTGGCAGTTTTAAAAAAGATGAGTTGCTACATGGTATTAAAAATTATACATTTATGAATTCTATCCCAGTGACCCACTAAAGGCCTTCGCATGTACTCATTCTAATCCTAACAATAAGCCCAGTCACTACTGAATCATTACTTAATGGTATGTGAGTCTTACCTGGGATGCCAGGTGGAGTTTTCAGGTATTTTCCATTAAAATGTTGAATTACCACTTCACATTTTTCAGTAGACTCCATTCTGGAAAAAGAAGTAAAGGGGATCATACACTTTTCACAGACTTGTGCATATTCAGGAAAATAAATAAAAACAAAAAGGAAAATGGAAAAGCTTAATTTATGTTACCAGAATTTGCTGTTACCATGACCACCATGACCAGGTCTCACAAACACATCATTGCTGAGAGAGTATTGCTTAAGTGGATGGCTCTGGGCTGAGTCCTCAACGAGAGGCAGTACTAAGGCATGATCTTACATAATCTATACAACAATGTTTGACAATTAAATGTGCTCTTTCCTGGCTGGTATAGCTCAGTGGTTGAGCATGGACCTATGCACCAGGAGGTCATGGGTTGGATTCCTGGGTTGTGGCTCAATCCTCAGCAGGAGGCATGTAGGAGGCAGCTATTGATGATGTTTCTCACTCACTTATGTTTCTATCAATCTCTCCCTCTCCCATTATCTCTCTTTAAAATCAATAGACATATTTCATAAATGTATTTTTATTATTGACTAGGGGCCCGGTGCACAAAAATTTGTGCACTCGGGAGGTCCCTCAGCCCAGCCTGTGCCCTCTCACACAGTCTGGGACCCCTCTGGGGATGTCCACCTGCTGGCGTGCCTGGCCAGCCTGGCTGAGGGGCTCAAGGCTGATTGCAGGCTGGCCAAGCTCCCTGGTGGGGTCCCTCACCCCATTGGGGTGTGGCCAGCATGGGTGTGGGCCTGAGGGCCATTTTCAGACTTTCAGGCTACCTACAGTCCCTTCAGGTTTTGGGCCCCTACTGGGGTACCTGGCCAGTCCGGGTGAGGGGCTGATGGCTGTCTGCAGGCTGTCCAAACCCCCCAGTGGGGTCCTTCACCCCATTGGGGTGTGGTCAGCGTGGGTGATGGGCTGAGGGGCATTTTCAGACTTTCAGGCTGCCCACAGCTCCCATTGACCCAATGTCCCAGCAAGGCTGGATGGAAGCAGGTTCCTGGGGTTTGTTTATCTTCTGTAATTGATACACTGTTCCTTTAAGCTGAGCCTAGGCAGGTAACGAAGATGGCAGCCAGGACTGCTATTTGTTTCAGCTCCGGAGGCTTTTAGGATTGACACTTTGTTGCAAATATGATGTTGCCTAGAGCTGGGAGAAGGCCAGCTGGCCTGGCAAACAGTTTCACTCCTGCTGCAAAGGAAACTGTCTGTTTACTCAGCTCCATGAGTTCCGGCCTCCATCTTGGCTGGGTTAATTTGCATACAGCCACTCTGATTGGCTGGTGGGCGTGAGACACCCAAAGAGACGGTTAATTTTAATATTACGCTTTTATTAGTTTAGATAGTATTATAGATATCTCCCATTTTACCCTCTTCCCCTCCTCCTCCCAGCACCCAACCACCCCCTAGGTCTTCATTATCCTATTGTCTGAGTCCATGGGCTATGTATATACGTATATAAATTCTTTGGTTTATCTCTTCTCATTAAAAATATTTTTTAAACACTGCTCCATAAATACCTGTTAAGTGTCTAATTAGCAAACTTCATTATGGCTTTTCATATCAGTGAGGGTGCCTAGGTTTAGAGAGGTGAAACACTTGCCAATAAGTTTAACTGAGACCCATGTGACACCAAAGCCATTCTGTAAGTACTAAGCTATCCTGCAGAGGGACTTCACCAAGCAAATTGTTGAGATGTGCTTTATTTGAACTCTTCCAGCCTAAAAATGGTTAATAGAGTAGTGACATCATCAGTTCCATGACACTTCCATTGATAACCATTAGAAAGATACAAAAGAGAAGTACTTGGCGCCTATAATGTGAGAGGAGAATGTAAATACACAAACCTCAGGTGCTGAACTTTCTGCATTTTGAACAACCTTTGATTTTTTTTTAATGATAGACATCAGTGTTCCTAAACTGGGTTTCTCATGCCAAATTTTGTCATCTCACCTAGAAGCTAATGAATGAACATTTTGAGCTATACCATCATCATTTCAATATTGTCAGAATCACCGTATGCTAAGTAGAGTAGTATTAGCAACAATTTTAATAAATTAACTATATCTGGGCTTTAGTACTTTATAAAATTGTAAGGAAAAGATAAAAAATAAAGGGTTTACTCTGATTAAAGGAAATTAAGTCCCACAGTAGAGACAAAAATAAAAAACAGAACACATCCATATGAAAGGATGTATATGAAATGTGTGAAATTTGTCTAAAAGCAAACTATAATTCAAATGGTCTGCTCTGTTATGAATATGAGCGTTCTGCGAAGGGAGTCCTTTGACACAAGTTGTAAAACTTTTCTACCTCTAAATCTTATGTGTGTTTTCAGGAACACATTATTTATAAGACAAGGAAAAAATCTGTAAGCAAATGACAAAGAAGTGATACATTTATTACAGCTACAGGAACTGAAATGTGAGAGGAATTCCAGAAGCCAGGGAAGTGCTGAGAAGGGGGGAGAGAGAGGCCAGAGGTCCCTGTAGGAAGTAATTGGGCAGGTGGGAGGGCCTGTGCCTCTCAGACGGGGTAGAGTGAGCAGATCGCTTTGGCTGGAGTGAAAGATTTACCTGGGGAAACTCTTAGAGAAAAGCTGGGAGACACAAACAAGGCCATCTGAAAGATCCAAAATTTGGAGTTGATATCAGGAACATGTTCCATTTAGGATATTAAAATTTTTGTACTAAATTGAAAAAAAATTCTTTTCTGATGTACATTCATTCCTACGAGGCAGGGGATGGACACACATTTTTATATATTGATACACATAACTAATATCTTCCTACCAATCAGATTGGCTTTTATGGGCACAAGACAGGTGCAGAACCACAGAGCCACACACTTAGACCAAGCCTGCCCTTGGTTTAAACACTCTGCTGTCAGCATCATAAAATCATCAATAATTTTCCAAAAAGGGTTCTTGCATTTTTATATTTTGCTAGGTCCCTGAAATTACAAAGCTGGTCCTGCTATGATAAGAAACTGCAGGAAACTAATGTGACATGAGCAGGCTAGTATTCATTCACCAGATGGTGCAATGGATCAACATAGGTGTTATTTTGATAAACAACAAGAATGAACCGACTTTATGTCCAAATGAAACAAAAAAAAGAAACGTTTTAATCTTAATATTATGCAACTTTAATAGTTAAAAATATAAAAACAAAGAGTATTTTGGCCCCGACCAGTTTGGCTCAGTGGATAGAGCATCGCCCTGTGGACACCAGAGTCCCAGGATTCCAGTCAGGGGCATGTGCCTTGGTTCCAGACACATCCCCAGTGGGGAGTGTGCAGGAGGCAGCTGATTGATGTTTCTCTCTCATCGATGTTTCTAGTTCTCTATCCCTCTCTCTTCCTCTCTGTAAAAAAATCAATAAAATATATTTTTTTAAAAAGTAATTTGTTAATTGCTTACTCACAGTTTCCCCCCAAATCAGAAGACATTTGGATTAGAAACACAAGGTGAAACCTTGCTCATTCTAAATATTTTGGAGTAGCTAAGTACAATTTTTCAATGTCTCTAAGTTTTCTTTCTGGTGAATCTTTTATAGTAATTCTTCCAACCTTTTTTTTAAAAAAAGTAAGAAAATTCCATTTCTAGGAACAAAAGAATTCTAATTCTGTTCTTTCTCTCTTCCCACAGGATCTACTATCTATTGTCTCTTAGGGAAAATAACCTTCCCTCCTAGTAGACACATGAATGGGAGAGGAAATGTAAGCCCTTAATGACTACAGATGTTGCTTTATGGAATTTTTATTCCAGGAGAGCTACAGAATAAAAATCTTGTGCCCCAGAGTCCCCTTCCCTATTCAGGCTCTCTCTGGGTACTCATCTCAATAAAAGGCAGTTAAGAATCTAAAGCTTGCTTGCAAGAGCCCTACAAATCAAACTCTTTCTCTTTGTCTTAAAGTGACAAGGGATTTTTCCCTCACCGGTTTGGCTCAGTGGATAGAGCATCGGCCTTCAGACTGAAGGGTTCGATTCTAGCCAAGGGCACATGCCTGGGTTGCGGGCTCGATCCCCAGTGGGGAGTGTACAAAAGGCAGTGGATCAGAGATTCTCTCTTATCATTGATGTTTCTATCTCTCTCTCCTCCCTTCCTCTCTGAAATCAATGAAAAATTTTTTAAAAAATGACATGGGATTCTAAATGAAGACTAATGCCTAAGGGGGTCGGTGTGTGTGTGTGTTTGTGTGTGTGTGTGTGTGCGTGCGTGCACCCTTGTGGATTCCGCATCATGTGTTTTAGGGGATCCAGAGATAGCTAAAGAAGAAAGTCAAGTGGCCAACCCATTGAACCGACCTAAAATATTTCTGCCCTGGTTTGAAAGGCTCAAGTTTTCCTTTTTGGATTCTATATATGACCATCTTTTCTTAAGACTTTTTTTTACAGCCACATAAAGCCGGATGGGAGCTATTTCTAGGAACACAAAGACAGCAGCTAGATTGTTCATTCAGATTTAACTAAGTCAGTGTCTACAGTGAGGCTTTAGAGACTCTCCTCTCTGAAAGAATAAATGCAATAAAAGTCTGTTTTCTATCGCTGCCAGCGCTTAGTGTCAAACCATGTTACGCTGCACCACCCAGCAGTGACAATTTCATTTTAATACACGGGACACATTTTAACAAGGCAAAACAGTCCCAGCAAAGACAGCAATATCAGAGCTGCCCAGGGGAAAGGCCCAGCATTTCTTCTGCATTTTATGTGGGAGCAGAACAAAAGTGAGACCCATGGGCAGGGGGGTGGCGGGGAAGGAATGGGGTGGGAGAGGGGGGATGGAGATTGCATTTGAATAGCTACCTCTGAAGAATGTGCCCATTTTCTTCTCAAGTTTCACAATTAACCGCTTTGAAATGCTAGCTCAAGCTATCTGCAATCTGGCACACGCTTCAGTTGAAACTGACACTAGCATTATCAAGTGAGTCTGTAAAGGCAGCACGCCAGACAAAGCTGCCTTTTCATGTCCCTTTCAGAGGGGCCACTGAATCACTACAACCGCATCTATTCTTCCTCACAGGTACCTGAGCCCCCTCGCTTTCCTCCGAGCGGCTCTCATGCCAGGCCAACCATTCACCCGGTGATACATTAATTAGGTTCTTACAAGGCTCTAATCATTGTCTAAGGCTTAAGGGTTTTCTGTTAGGTCTGATGTTTAAATATAAACACACATTAAAGGCCCCATTTGACATTCTTTCTTGTCTCAGTGCCTAGGAGCCTGGCTTACGTCATTCAAAATGCATCACAGAATTGGGATTTTAAAAAAAACAAAAACACAAAACTTTTTTTTTTCAACAGCTATGAAGAGGAGCTAATTTCACAGCCAATACAATTCCCACAGGAAGATGACATCAGAGGAGAGCCTGATCCAATATTAGTAAAATGTTCTGGGTCAGACTTGACGTGCAGAGGTAAAGAAACGTTTTGCAAAACCATTTGCAGCCCACCTATCTCAAGCTCCATAGAGGACTTCTCAGTGTATGACCTTAAGCCAATAAGCGTGACTAACCATGTGTTTAAAACAAATCCGCCCTGTCATTTTATTATGCTTAATTAGAGGTTTTCACTATTGCGAAATGTTTTGTGGTTTTGCAATCACAGGCTCTGTACAAATGATCGGCAACTTAGAAACATCCCACACTGCAAGCCAGTCTTCCCTCATTTTGGGTAGGATATGCGCCAAGGGTCAACATTAAAAGCTTTTGAAAAGTACTACAATGTGCACCCCTGACATTTTGCAAACAAGTTATGTCATTTACTCCTTAATCCACTGCAACGGAAGGAATAGCTGGGAGTCCCAGGAGCAAAGATGAGAGGATGACTGGAGTTGTCTTAGATTTTGCAATTTGTTTTCTTCCGGCCAGATCCTGGACATCCGAAGGATATAAGTGTCATACGTGTCGCATAGTGACACAGAGTGGCCACCCTGCTGTCACCCTTTGCAGAAACCTCGACACCTGGGTAGTCTTGCTCAGCATTACAACACCTCCTCTTAGGAAACAGAGGTGTGGACACTATCTGACTAATGGAAACCCACTCCCGAGTATGGGAATCACATACATTCAGAACCACAAATAGCCTCAGATAACTTCAACATGATCCAGGTGAAGAAACTCATGCCAGGAGACTGCGGCTAGTGGAAGACCCTGGAATGGAACATGCGTCTTTGACTTTCAATTCAGTGGCTTATTTGGAAGAGATGGAGTTCCCCGGTGGTCTCACGTCATCCTCCTGATTTCCAGTACTCATCTTCTTTAGTTCTGAAGCTGGGTGGATCCTGCTAGCTCTATTCCACCACAGACAGCCAGTACTGAATAGAAAAGTTGTTCAAACATATGGAGATACACCCTGATATGACATGGCTAGAATGGCACTTCACGTCTCTGGTGTTCATTCCAAAAGTATGCACATAATATGGATCCTATCATGGAAAAAATAAATCAGACAAACCCAGATCTGGAGTCATTTGGCAGAAAACCTGGTTAGTATTACTTGGGAAAAATTAGGAAACTGAGAACCTGTCACAGAACAGAGCAGACTGGTGAGACATGACAACAAACTGGAAAATGGTACCTTAGACTGGATCCTGGAACCGAAAGAGGACGTCAATGAAAAAACTGGTGAAATACGAATAAACCGGGATTTCACCAGCTGGTGTAGCTCAGTGGTTGAGCATCGACCTATGAACAGCAGGTAGGTCATGGCTCGATTCCAGGTCAGGGCACACGCCCGGGTTGCAGCAGTTAATAGCGATATGCTAACATCAGTTACTTATTTTGCAAAGTACTACATGGTGATGTAAAGTGTTAATAACAAGTGAAACTGGGTGTGCGGTATTCTGAGAACTCTGTATTATCTTTGTAACTTTCTGTAAAACCAAACTTATTCCAAAAGAAAAAGATTATATGTTAATGTCTGTACATTAAAATTATCAGGGAACTTTTTAAAAAATAGCAATGTCTGGGCCCCAACTCAGGAGATGCTGACTTAATTGGCTTGGCATGAAGTCTGGGTACATATTTTTCAAAGCTACCCAGGTGATTTCAGAGTGCAGCCAGGGTTAAAAGCCACTCCGCTGGAGCTCTGTGTCAGGTGTCCCAGACTGGAAATTGTGGGCCAAATCCAGCCTTCTGGGATGTTTTCTTTGGACCGCAAAGAGTTTTTGGAAAATTTGAAATACTTGTCAAAATTTTAAATTGGGAGACTTCACATAAAAAAAATTGAATTTCTGATTTCTCTTAAAAATGAGATGATTTGACCCATGTTATTTTGTATAGTAAGTATGGTGTAATAAAAACAAAAATGGTTTTTGGCCTAGTCCCTGTCACAGAACTGTTAAATTCCTTGGAAATTCCTGAGTAACAGGCATTTTTTTTTTTTTTTTGTTATTCATAATAAACCCCCTTTGACCATATCTGAGTTTATGTTAACGAAATGACTCAAGTTGGGATCCTACAAAGATTCAGGATGAGGCCAGTCACCAGAAAGATCAAGTGACCAGAAGGTTGCAGTTTTCAACTCCACCCTCCCACCTCTGGAGGGACTGGAGAGGAACTCATCTCTACCATCTATAGCCAATGATTTAATCAATGTGACCTCCATAGCCCTAACTGGTTTGTCTCAGTGGATAGAACGTCGCCCTGTGGATTGAAAGGTCCCAGGTTCTATTCTGGATCAAGGGCATGTGCCTTGGCTGCGGGCACATTCCCAGTAGTGCATGTGCAGGAGGCAGCTGATGGATGTTTCTCTCTCATCAATGTTTCTAACTCTCTATCCCTCTCCCTTCTTCTCTGTAAAAAATCAATAAAATATATTTAAAAAAAACCACTGAAGGACAGGATTCAGAAGTTTCTGGACTGGTGAACACATTGATGTTCTGGGAAGGTGGTGTGCCTAGAAAGGGCAGGGCAAATTTTAGGCATCCCCATGCCTCCCCTGCCATGTGCATCCCCTGTGGCTGTCCCTGGTTGTAGCCTTTATAATGTACCGGTATACATACGTAAAGTGTTTTTTGTGCGTTCTCTTGTTTGCTCCAGGGAATTATCAAATCTGAGAGGGATCCTGGGAAGCCCTGTATTTGTAGCTGACCTGGTAGAAGTGTGGGGAGCCCTGGGACAGTTTTGTAAGACTAAGCCCTTCAACTGGTGGAGTCTGACAACTCTGGGTAGAGTCAGAACTGAACTGAATTGTTGGACTCGCGGTTATTGTCAGAGAATTGGAGAATTGTCGTGGGAAACTGACACATATTTGGTATCAGGAAAAAAAAAAGACATTGCAGCCACCACGGCCTGGAGTTGAGCAGTTGTTTCCTTTCCAGAGAGCGAGCCCGTATTCATTCATTCCTACCGACCTGTATCAAGTGCCAATCCCACGGCAAGAAACAGATGCTAGCTATTGCTGGCCTTGCACTAGTTTTTTGTTTTATTTTTTCATGACGAGTCAAGAGGGGGCAAAAAGTTAGCTTATCTATGTGTACTTATGTTTTTCATTTACCTCTTCTCACATGTCTTCTCTGCTCTGCTCTGTGCCCCAAAGAAGGAGCTTTCTGCATATGGCTCCCTTATCCAATGGCATTGCATTGGATTCAGCCATTGGTGACTTCTGGATCGTAGAGAGAAGTATGACCAGTGCTTTCTCGGTCTCTCTCTGCTTTGGCACTCGTCTCTCTGGCAGGAGCTGTATCCCTCTCTGTCTTCCGCTCATCCAGGCAGCCCCTGCTCAAGCTCGGGGCCTCCCTGGGCTCTGCAAACACTCCTCCTCTTGCCATTAGCTCTCATGGTGGTACAGGCTTCCTCTTGCCTGTCTTAATATTCTGAATGTCTTAATATTCCTTTGACAGTTCCCTTAAATCTGCCTACACTCCTGTAAATACTCCTTTTATTCTAGTCTCTTCAGTTGAACCATTGGGGCAAAATTCTGTTTCCAGCCCACACTCTGATGGCTACATCCTAAAACTATCAATAATCATGAAACAACATTATCCCAGAGTCCATGAGTTTCAAGAAAAATGTAAGAGAAGAAAAATTTTCTTACCCTCAGTGAAGGAACCACTTCTCTCTCGAGCTTAGGTTACTGCCTGCCTGCGATTGACGCATCCTTACCTAGATACATCATAAACTAAATTTCTCTTTTAACTATGAGTTCATGCTTTCAAAAAGAATTTGGGTCCAGAAATAGGAGAAAATTAAATTTGAAAAATTAAAGCTGAGATAAGGAAAGAAATCAATGAGAAAGCCTGCCATTAAAGGCACTGGAATGCATCATCACTTTTAATCAGTCTCTTTGAGCTGCAATCATATTCCAGTCCTAGATATTGTTAGAGATTACATCTCTTTTCTTTCCTCTGTGATCCAACAGCTTTGCCTTTCTTCTGCTGCCCAAATATGTGAACTTGGCCTCACCAAGGATCCTTTATCCCCTTTTTCCTTTGCCAAAGATGCCCCCCCCCCCCCCCCCGGAACCCACCAAGAGACTCCCCTGGCCAGTTCCTCTTTAACATTTGCATCTTAGTTTAAATGCTCTCTCTTCAGGGGGCTCCTGTCCCTGACTTCAGCCTCCGATTCTGCCATATTCTCCACTGCACCTCTATGTTTTATTCTGTAGGCATGAATCTTTAATTATTTAATATGTTAGTATTTGTTTGATTGCATGCTTTTTGTCTCCTCGATTCAGTACAATTCCACCTATGAAAGCAGATATTTATCTTTTGTGTACACCTCTGCATTACTGCATCCAGAATAATTACTGGCGTATCAGCAGTGCTCAAGATGTATTTATCAGATGAACTGAATGAATATAAATGAATGAAAATGTCTTACCCACCAGGAAAGGAGGCTCAGAGAGATTAAGTAACTAGTGCTAGAACACAGGTAGGAGGTGCAGAACTAAGATGCGAGCTCAGTTGTTTCTGACCCCATAAACCTGTGTTCATAACCACAGAAAATACATGGGTTGGTCCAACTCACAGAAAACTGGGAATGTAGGAAAGATACAAAATAAAGAGACGGACACTAGTGGTCCAAAGGATATGTCCAAGTTTCTCCTCTTTATTGGCTGGAAGCAGACAGCCTACCTCAAAGGCACACAGCCTTGGGATGGCCCAAGAGTCCCCACCATGTTTTGTGCTTAGAGCAGGAACAGCAAAGAGATCTTACAGGTCCAGAGCACACTGAATGGCCTCCACTTCCACACTAGAGGCAACAGAGTTCTCCCATTTCAGTTTCTTATGGGTAAACCATATTCAGAACCCCCTCCCATTCTACAGAAGCAAAACAATGACATACTATATGTTTTCCTTCCCTCTTTAAACATATCCACCGAGCCAAACTGGCAAGGGGTAGACAGTCATTTTAAAGGAACACATAGTGCCCAATAAAAAAGTTTTGGCAATTTGCTTTATCATTTTTAGAATTCCTTTATTTTCATTATATTTATTCTTGAACCAGAGTTCTCATTACAGCTCACCAGGTGAGAAAAGATTGGGAGCACGCAGATCAGGCAGTAAATGGCAAATCAATGAAATTTTAATGATAAGTAAAGTTATAAGAATACAATTTTTAATCCTCTATTTATATTGATTTTTAATAATCTGGCTGATAATTTGTCTGTCTGTAACCGTGATTGATTTTTTTTTTTAACTTTGTGAAAAGGAGAATTGAAATTATTTGGAAAACTTGCTCATTTGGTTAAGAGAACTGAGACACAGGCCTTCCTCTGTGTTAAAAGTCATTCAAACAAAACTCCATGAGAATCCAATTAAAAGCACCGGGGAGGGGCGGGAACTACTACAAGTACAAAGGTCTCCGTGCTCACAGTCTCTCACGCTCTTTAGCTCACCAGGGGACAGTAAATGCACTTCTTAAAGAGGTTCTATGTTCCCAGATGTTGAAGCTGGATTGTGAGTGCTCACCCCCTATCCCTCCTCTGCTTTGGGTCATGCTTTACCAGCGTCTCATACTACTTTTTCAATGTGATTTTTGTTAGACAAATGGTCTCATGTTTCTTGGAATGGGAAATGGATAACACGAACACACAGCCCCGTCCCTTCAGGCCAGGACTGATTTATGCTCTGATCCACACCCGCTGAGGCAGGGTAGTCTGCAGGCACCCACTGCAGTAGTGGGTCTGTCTGACTATCAGCGTCCCCACCATAAACTTCTGTTTTTTAGAGGTTTATGACTTGGCTGTAAAATGCTGCCTGGAGGGGGGGTGGGTCGTACAGAATTGGTTTAAGTTACAAGAGAGTTAAAAACATAAAAAACAAAATAAAATGTCTGTAATTTCAGACACTATCTAGTGCTTCTGGAACTTTGGAAAGCCCGTGATTGTGCTGTCTGTGCACACTACTGGCATTCACATCAGGGCTTTGAAGTTCAGTGTTTTAAATATAAAATGAAGATTCTACTACCTTTACTTTGAAGAGATGGTTATCAAAGAAAATTAATGTGCAGCTTTAGGGTAAGATAATAAGGTGGGGTTTTCTTTCTAGTCAAAACAATTCAACGATCTCTTACACATGAATCAAGGACCGCATCTGGTGGATAGAAGTGACCAGTGGTAATATTCAAACTGAAGCCTGATGAAAAAATGATTCAGGCTTCATGAATTGGGGTAGTCAAAAATTCAAGAGTTACGTACAATTCACTACCACAATTACAGGCTAGCTGTTCTCCCAATTATTATTCTTTTAATAATGCCGGTGGCACTATGAACTTTTAGAGGAAGAAATAATTTGTGAACCAAGAATAGTTGGGCTGATGCTACTGTTGATTTCTCTAATGTCTCAAAATTGGTTTTTCCAGAAATGCTATCTCCTTGCATATTGCTTTAGTAAAGAAAAACCAAACAAAACAAACAAACCCACAAAACACTTAAAGTGATTTCATTGGTTCATTATCAAAAATTTAGGGAAGAGCAATTATGTACCAGACTCCATTCTAGGTTCTAGGAAAGATATTAAGAAACATAAGGCTCGGTCTCTACCCTAGAAGAACAGGAAGAGAGATGGCTTCCTGATGAATATACTTTGAGAAAGTGGGACAGTGTGATAGGGGAATCAACAGGAATCCACTCCATCTGGAAAAATCTCTAAGAATGACGTCCGGTAATCTGAGTTTTTGCAGAGTCTCCTGATGATTGGAAGAACCTATGCCCTTAGGCTCTCAAGTTTTAGAGAGCATCAGAGACACCTGATGCCCCCCACCCAAACCCCCACTCATTGCTGATTCAGTCTGAGGTGGGGCCCAAACACTTGAATTTCTACAATTTCCTAGGGACTGCTGCTGTCCTAGGAAGGACACTTTGAGAGCCATTGTCCCAAGGCATCCATTCCATGTAATCTATTCACATCTCTGACTAGCTGTAGCTATCTATGTACTATCCTTGGAAGAATTCAGAAAATATTGACTCAAAGTATTTCTGTTTTGTGGTTCAGAAACTGAGCTCTAGGTAAGAAAGGCTGAGGGGGAAAAGACAGCATTTTAAAGCCAGAAAAATGTGCAAGAGTTTGGGTATGATCAAGTTAGTTAAAGCAGTAGCTGCAATTGTTTGAGAAAATGCAGAGCACATATTAAAGTGTGAGGAAGTAATGAATTTGGGCAGGTCTATTTATATATGCAACAGCCAAAATTCTTTTCTCATTCTATCAAATTGGTAAGTCACATGGGATCCTGCTTTTTGAAATTTCAGGTCTAAGATAACGGAGAATGAAATAGTGACTTTGTGTCAGCTTCCTGGCTTCTTACAAGAGAGGGAAGCCAGATTTTCTTGAGATTTCGTAGACGTGAGAAATCATTGGCTCGCTTTGAACCTCAGATTTCCTTTATAATCCACATGCCACTTTTTTGAAACTGGGAAATGCACGAGTTAGAGTACAGAGACCTAAGTTTCAGTATTGAAATGCAACCAATAATTCATATTTAGAGCTCAGAGTTTTAAAAATCACTGCTTGGAGTTTGGTCATTCAAAACCTTCATAGAAAGGTAATTATGCAATCTACCATTCACCCATCTATCCATTCAACAATAAAAAAGAAAATTTGTCTTCAGTAAATGTACAATTAAGTGGGTGAAGAAATAAAATAGTGAATTCATTATGATTGCCATAAATTTATTAAAAACAACCACAACAAGAAGAACTGTAACATGAGAACCCAGCTTTGTCTGTAGGCTAGAGCTGGAAATCAGTAAAATTTTCTTTGAAGAAAAGGCATTTAAGCCTATATTTGAAGGGTGAGTAGGCAGAAACTAGAAGAGTCACATATAATAGTGAAGGGCAGCTTATGTCTAGGAAGGGAGGCAGGAAGACAGGCTAGGAAGATGAGCCATGTCAGAGATAATGATGTCAGGGATAATGATGTCGGAGGTCTGAATCCAGTTACTCAGGCCATATGGAAAAGAAGTCAGCAGGCCTCTGACATGATCAGATTTGCATTTTTAAAGAATCTCTCGTGGCATCTATATGCAAAATGCACATAAGGACTGAGAGGATACATTCAGAGAAGATAAAAAAATAATTTAAAATTCCCATCCTTGTACAGTTTCTAAAAAAGAAAAAAAAAGTTATAGATTTTACCAGTTCATGATAATATATACTGTGATTATAATTTTACCCCTTACAGTGTGCGTCACTTGGATTTTGCACATAAGGCAATATTCTTCATTTTAAGCAGACTCAACATGTGCAGAGAAGATACAGATGAAATGAACAGCCCATCTTTACGTCATGAGCTAAATTGTGTCCCATGCTCAAATTCACATGATGAAATCCTCACCCTTTACAGGATGTGACTGTAGTTAGAGTCAGGGCCTTTAAAGGAATCCTTAAATTAATATGAGGTCCGATGGGTGCGTCCTAACCCAATCTCTACTTAAGAGATTAGGACTCAAAGCAAAGGGAAGGCCAGGTGAAGACACAGGGAGAAGAAGGCTAACTATAAAACAAGGAGGGGAAACCAGACCTGTTGACATCATTATCTTGGATTTCTAGCCTCTAGAATTGTGAGAAAATATATTTATTGTGTCTAAGCCACCCAGACTGTTTGTATTTTGTCTTGGCAGCCCTAACAAGCTAATATACTTAATGCAAAAAAAAAAAAATCCTTTGTAAAAGAAAATTGCTATAGGTGTTCTTAGAAAGTGTGTTCTGCTGATTTGAAAGATGTTCATTTCTCAGCAGGAGTACAAATGAAGAAGAAATTAATTTTCTAAATAGAGTGTTTTGGGGTGTGAGAGGTGGGGGTGAATCCAAGGAATGTGCTTGCTGTGTGAAGCAGAGTAGTGATTACAGTGAACTCCCACACTGGTCAGACTTCCGACTGCAGGGTATGCACTATCCAAGAATGACTACATCTGTAAACCAGAGTTAATCACACCACTTCTGCTTTGACCATGAGAACTAACAGTTAACAGTGTTCTGAAAGCTGACATGTTTCATGCATATATTCAAGTCAGGGAGACTTTTCTCATTTTGCCCAATTCTCTTCAAAATCACCAAACATGTACCTCGCATATATCTACTGGTCTACTAAGCATAGAACATTGTGAGGAATATAAAGAATTTAAAGACATGGTCCAGGAACTCTGGGAAGTCAAGACAGAAATCAACTAACATTTACATTACAATTTGCTATCTTTCCTTTTTTTAAAATTTTTATTGATTTTGGAGAGAAGGGGTAGGGAGAGATAGAAACATCAATGACATCAATGACGAGAGAGAATCATTGATTGGCTGCCTCTTGCATGCCCATATTGGGGATTGAGCCCGCAACCTGAGCATGCGCCCTAACTTGGAATCAAACCGTGACCTCCTGGTTCATAGTTCGATCCTCAACCACTGAGCCATGCCAGCCAGGCTGCTATCTTTCTTTAAAAAAATTTATTGACAGTATTACAAATATCCTCCATTTTGTTCATCTCCACCAAGCCCCCACCCCACTCCAGGCCTTCACTACACTACTGTATGTGTGCATTGGTTATGCATATAAGTATATATGTTCTTTGATTAATCTCTTCCTGTTCCTCCACAGTCCTCCCTCCTGAGATCTGTCAGTCTACTCCATGCATCCCTCTGGATGTATTTTGTTTGTCAGTTTATTTAGTTAATTAGATTCCACATGTATGTGAGATCATGTGATATTTGTTGTCCATACTGCTCAAAGCAATCTATAGATTCAGTGCAATCCCTATCAAAATGCCAGTGTCATCTTTCACAGATTTAGAACAAATATTTTAAAAATTTATATGGAACCAAAAAAAGATCCTGAATAGCCTTGGCAATATTAAGAAAGATGAACGAAGTTGGAGGGATCATAATACCAGATAACAAACTATACTACAAAATCATTATAATCAAAACTGCCTGATATTGGCATATAGACCAATGTAAAGAACAGAGAACCTATAGATTAACCCATACCATTATGGTCAACTAATATTTGATAAAGGAGGTAAAAGCATACAATGAAATAGAGATAGTCTCTTCAATAAATGATACTTGGAAAACTGGACAGGTACGTGCAAATAAATGAAACTAGACCACCAACTTACACTATACACAAAAATAAAATCAAGATGGATAAAAGACTTAAATGTAACTTACAAAATCATACAAATCCTAGAAGAAACCTAGGCAGTAAAATCTTAGATATCTCACATAGCAGTATTTTCATCAATGCATGAGAAGCAAAGGAAAAAATAAATAAACAAATGGGACTACATCAAACTAAAAAACTTCTGCACAGCCAAGGAAACCACCAGCAAAGTGAAAAGGGAACCCACTGCCTGGCCAGTGTGGCTCAGTGGTTGAGCACTGACCCATAAACTGAGAGGATACAGTTTGATTCCCAGTCAGGGCACATGCCTGGATTGCAGACTAGATCCCTAGTAGGGGTTGTGTATGAGGCAGCCAATCGATGATTATCTGTCATCATTGATGTTTCTCTCTCTGTCTCTCTCTGTCTCTCTCCCCCTTCCGCTCTCTGAAATCAATTAAAACATATTACAAAAAGAAAAAGAAATGGGGACCCACTGTATGGGAGATCATATTTGCTAATGATACATCTAATAAGGAGTTAATTTCCAAAATATAAAAAGAACTCATATAATTCAACACTAGGAACAGAAACCATCCAATTAAAAAACAAAGGACTTGACTAGACATTAACCAATAGATATATGAAAAAATGTTCAATGTCACTAATGATCAGAGAGATGCCAACAAGGGTGGGAGGGGGCATTAGCTGGGGAACTTATATGCATATAGTCATAGCCCATGGACACAGACAATAGTGTGGTGAAGGCCTGGGGTGTGTGAGGGGTGGCAGGGGTCAATGGGAAAAAAAATGGGGACATCTGTAATACTTTTAACAATAAAGATTTAAAAAAACAACAACCCTACCATGTGCTATCTTTCAAAGTGGGTTAAGAGGAGATGATCTGGAATGGTTTGCCAAGTGATGACAGGGTTCATCATAGTGGACACTCCTGTCTACAGTGGACAGACTTTCAGATGACACTAACATCCATCCATTCACCCATGTGACATCAGCTGCAGACATGCACACACCAAGCCACGGAGACACAGCTTTTCCTTTTCTTGTGTGTGGTTGAGCAGTTTCTTTTTCTCTGTGGTTTCTTTAGCTTTGTTTTTCATGAAAGCACAGCAGGTACAACCATTTTAATTCTGTTCCTGGCTACGACCCTCTTTTATAAAAATTCCCTTAAAGTTAAGTAAAAACTAGTCTTCCTTTTAGGACAATGACAAAAGTGCAATCTGCTTTTTTTGTTTCTGTAAAACATCAAAAAACACACATCCAGGGCCTCTGAAGTGCAAATGCCCTCTTGACCTCCTCTTACAGTTTTGTGTTCCTTGACTTCCCAACAAGTCCTGTTTCTCTGCATCTTTCTTCTGCTGAGGACTGCTATCATCCATTCTTTGGAAATCAATGCAAAACCATCTGGATGCTTCGTTCACCACATGGCTCTTTAGCTTTGGGGTACTGGGCATTTATTATCTCCAACAGAAATTGGCAGCATCTGATTTTGTTGATCTATAGCCATAGAGATGCTTGGGAGCTCAGTATGCATATCATCATGACTCCAGACACATATAAACATTCGATGTGCATATTTTAGAAAGCACAACCTATTTATAATTACACTGGGATTCTCTGTCTTGAAGCAAAAATGCATAGAATAAGTCTGACAAACTGCTTTAAAAATTTCTATTGCTTTGGGCCCTAGTGCTGGAAAGGCCCCGGAATTAAAAGGAAACGACGAGGAATGATAAATAATATATAAAGCGAGTGTGTTACCTGGCAAAGCCAACGCCCCGGCTGACTCCGTTAGCATCTCTTAGTATTCTCGTGGAAATGACGTGCCCAAAGGGTTTCAGCATGTTCTCAAGTTCCTGCTCATCCATGGAAATGGGGAGATTTGAGATGTATAGGTTTGTTGGGTCTTGCTCTTGTTGCTAAGGAAAGAAACAAATGCAGTAAGTTCTAAATATTGAGAAAATTACCGCACAAATGGATAAACTTTTGATTAAGCGGTAAACTGGACTCTATTTCAGCATGGTCTTGAAATTTCTTTCACTAAAGGAATTGCTTTTCTTCACTGGATTCCCTTCTTGCCAGAATGTTTCTTATAGAAACAATACCATCAATGAAAAGCAAGCTATCTGTCCAGCTTTCCTTAGAAAAGACCAATGAACTTTTATTGCGATTGAGCTAAGGTAAGTAAGTAAATTCTTTTAATTACTACTAACTATTACTCTCACTGTTACCATTCTAATTACCATCACTTCTAGTTGCATTTACTAAGTGCTAAGTATTGTTTTAACATGCTAGGGATTGTTTTAAACAGTGAATATGCATTATTTTCATTCAATATTATATATATATATATATATATATATATATATATATATTTGTTACTATTTTAAAAATATACTTTCATTGATTTCAGAGAGGAAGGGAAAGAAAGAGAGAGAGAGAAACATCAATGATGAGAGAGAATCATTGATTGGCTGCCTCATGCATGCCCTACACTGGGGATCGAGCCCACAACTCTGGTCTGTGCCCTGATGGGGGAATCAAATAAGCAAGATTCCAAATGTTATTTAAGGTCAAGTAACAATTCTGGAATGAAACTGAAATTCACTATTTTTAAATCAGCTCTAAATACTCAGGTAGGACATAATAGTTGTAGTAAGCTTTAAGATTAATATGATCTATTATTAGGTTCATCTTTTATTTTTATTTATTTTAAAATATATTTTTATTGATTTCAGAGAGGAAGAAAGAGGAAGAGAGAGAGAGAGAGAAACATCAATGATGAGAGAGAATCATGGATCAACTGCCTCCTCCACGTCCCCTAAGAGGGATCTGGCCCACAGTGCTAACTGTGACCTCCTGGTTCATAAGTTAACAACTGAACCACTCCAGCTGGGCATAGGTTCATTTTTAAACATAGGTTAGGTTTCAAATATTTATTTATCACCACAGAAAATAGTAAAAATAAACATATCATCCATCAGAAAGACAGTATTTTAGTATTTAGCAATAGTGTAACTGTAGTCAATATACAACTATAATCTCCCTCTCTCTTTCTACACACACACACACACACACACACACACACACACACACACACACACTAAGTGGTATGATCATAGAAAGAAAACAGAGATAATATTGTCCTTCCCTCCTTTCCTAAATTATAATGACCATGGTTTGGTTTTTGTGGGGGTTTTTTTACTAGGATAATGAAAAAAAAAAAAGAAAAAGAAAAAGTAGTGTTTTAGTCCTAGCCTGTTTTGCTCAGTGGATAGAGCATTAGCCTGGGGACTAAAGAGTCCCAGGTTTGATGGAATCCAGTCAAAGCACATGCCCACATTGCTGGCTCAATTCCCAGCAGGGGGCATGCAGGGGGCGGCTGATCAATGATTTTCTCCCATTGTTGATGTTTCTCGTTCTCCCTCTCCCGTCCTCTCTGAAGTCAATAAAAATATCTATTTTTAAAAAAGTATTGTTTCAGAAACATAATAATGAACCACATGCACACACAACTTATAAATTTCACTACCCAACTTTTATTTTTAATCTTCACATTGTTACTCCAAAGGTAGCTGGGCAACTATCATATTTATTGGGCGACGAGGAAATAGAAGCATGAGAGATTCATCATTTTGTCCAAGGACAATCTAATAATTATTGACAAAGTTAGAACCAGATTTAGCAACCAAGTTTCCTATCTGCCACTCAGTGTACTTTCCACTAGCCCAATCATACCCAAGCTTCATTCATTTGCATATAATTTTAGAACATTCTGCCAGTGACATGCTATTATTTTATTTACATAAAAAAGTTTTTTTATACTCAACATACATTTGAGCATAAATAAATTTATTTCAAAAGGTAGGTTTATGTTAGTATCATAACTGGGCATAAATACATTACTGTAAAAATAGGGAACAAATCAATGTTATTAAATCATGTCCATGATGTTTGTTTGCAGAAGGTTTTGACCCCAGTGGTTGACTCTTTCTCAGTAACAAATGAGATTTGTAATTAGAAGATGTGTCAGAAGCACATGAGCACCAGACAGAGTCTTTTTATTCCTGGGAAAAAAATATTTGAGAAAGAAATAAAAAAATAATTTTCTTATGATGTGATTTTTGGGCCCTACACACTTATATCAACTCAACTTCCATGAGAGACAGATGCATATCCCACAACTTGGGAGTTCCCGTCTTAACCCAGAGCTGCCAGAAGAGCGCGCGGCTACATGTGGTGGTGCCATGAGAAGAAAGAAATTTGCCCAACATTTTGCTCTCCTGTGTCCTTGATCAGGCTAACTAATCATACGCAACCAACAACACTATACAGATCTCATTTTCTGTAGGCAGAAGTGCATCAATTTGTCCTGATTAAAGCCCATTTCTAAATTCCTCAAGTGTAGAATGCATTGCAGCAAATGGTGTGCAATAAACATGCAGAGCCTGGTACATAAGGGATCACCCAGAAAGCTATGCTCTGAATCCAAATTGAAACGGTGAGGCCAACTCATTGCGTTCAGAGAGATAACAAGGCATTGGACAGTGTCATTCCTTAATTTGTATTCACAGAAAGAATATGGTGTTGGACAGCGTTATTTATTAAGAAATTCTGTCCTTTGAAATGTAGTATTCGTCTTGAATATATTTGTTGACTTGAGCATAGATCTTAATTTCTGCAAAGAATGAACTTTTGAATAATACATACAGTCATATTTTTACTTTCAATTTTATTTATGTATCGGGTGGATGTAAATAGATGCTGACTTAAAAGATTCTTTGGTACCATGAACCAAAGAGCACTTTTCCTCTGAACTTTTCAGTGATCATTGCAATCTTAAAAGAACTTTTAAAAAAGATTTTTTTACCTTAAATGCTTATGATCATGTAGCTCCAGAATGGATCTACAAGGGCATTTTAACCAATCTCATCAGAAGCTGGAGGAGTGGGTATGACTTGCTCAAGGTTGTCCAGCTAATTAGTAACACATGAGAAATAGAAGCCATGTCCTTTTATACCTGGTCCAATGTTCTTACCAACTCATGGCACTGCCTCTGCTCATAAAATCCAATGACGAATAGACAGCACTTTGTGATTCAAAGGAATATTAGTACAGACAGAAAGAAATATCTTTGAAGTCCTTTTCTTAGTCACTATGCTTATTCATCTATTGGCTTTAGTTACAGAGCTAAGGCTATGGAAAACTAATAAAAAGAGTTTCTAGCCTTAGCCAGCATTTCCTAGATAGTCACTGAATGAATACAGCATATACTAGTTTATGAAAGTATATAACTGCAATTGATACATCTCTTACACTTAATTGACCCCATAAGTAATTGACACCATAATTCCCTCATTTTGGTGTGTTTCTACGTATTTTTCATCTATACTGGAATTTCTTGATGTATTACTTAGCTTTCTCAAAAGATGGTGAAGAAGTTAGAAAAATGCCATTTCCATTGTTAATGAGAACAGACACAAGTCATTTCACCCAAGAATATGTGGGTTTTTTTCCCTGAAATGACTTCACTTTTCTTTGGATGTTTTTTTTTTTTTTTTTGTGTGTGTGTGTGTGTGTGTGTGTGTGTGTATGCAAACTGCCAGAATAAGATTAGTACTCATTTCCTTTTTAACACTTTAAAACAACCTTAGAATTTCAGACATTTCAAGGTAGCTAACTAAGCAAATAGATACAAATGAAGGACAAAAAATTGTTGCCCATATCTAGGTTAAAGGTTATGTCGGGGGCTGTGTTTTGGGGTATGCATTACGGTTATTATATACACGTGATTCCAAAAAAGGTGGTTAACAGAATAGGATTTCAAGATAATCTACTAACACACATGTTTGACAAAACTACATTAAGTAGCCCTAACCACTTTGGCTCTGTGGATAGAGTGTCGGCCTTCGGACTGAAGGGTCCCAGGGTTGATTCCAGTCAAGGGCATGTACCTTGGTTGCGGTCACATCCCCAGTAGGGGGTGTGCAGGAGGCAGCTGATCGATGTTTCTCTCTCATTGATGTTTCTAACTCTCTGTCTCTCTTCCTCTCTGTAAAAAAAATCAATAAAATATGTTTTTTGTTTTTGTTTTTTTTTTTTTTAAAAAAACTACATTAAGTAGTCAGGAAGTAGTTATTGGCATTAGAGATTTTAAAACAATGTTTCCCAAGCTACCTGGCATGGAGACTCATTTAATTTACAATCTGTCACAGACCAATATTTGTGCAAAATACAATAGAAACATTAATAAAAATAAAGTAAAACTAAAAGATATGAAAAATGCAAATTGTAATTTTTATTACATTCAATGGATCAAAATTACATTTGGATTAAACATCATGTTAGTGTGAAATCGTTATAAAAGGTTTTGAATGCTTATTTTAAATTTTTTGTGCTCATTTCAATGTGGGCAAGTACCATTTGGTGAACCAAACTTGAAGTGACACTGTTTTAGGGAACTATATTCCTATTTTTCTCATCATCATATCATATCAAGTTATTAGTTTTTGCTTATTTTATACTAGGGGCCCGGTGCACAAAAATTTGTGCACTCGGGGTGGAGGGAGTCCCTCAGCTCGGCCTGTGCCCTCTCACAGTCTGGGACCCCTCAGTGGTTATCCTATGATGGCCCCAGTCTGCCAGGCGCCTTCTGTGTGTGTGTGGCCACTGGGGACCTGCCCCCAGCTGCATCTGAGGCTCAGAGCAGTCCTCCTGTGTGTGTCTACCTGCTGGGGGCCTGCCCCCAGGCACCCCCTCTATGTTGATCTCTCAGACTCTTGCCCTCCCGTGCATGTTGTTCTCTTTTTTTGAGCTGTGGCCAGGGCTGGGTGCTGC
>PVJC01023281.1:0-26465 GCA_004026665.1 Murina feae | reverse complement strand
CTATGTTCTTGTAAGACAGCCAACTTTCTTTAAAGCAAGGAGTAAGAGACAGGCTGGGGATGTAGAAAGGTCTGTTCATCATGAAATGATCTTCCACGAGGAACAAGGAAGTGAGTGTGAGGAGGAAAGCAGCAGTGCAGGAAGGCACAGGATGGGCTGGGGACCAGTGAGTGGGATAAGATGGATGACAGAAGGCACTGAAATTTTAGGTGCTTCTCCAGCACAGGACTAGAGGGGTTCAGTAGGGAATAGTGGCTTTGTCAAGTTTAGTAACAGTGGAACAGGCCTTCTAGGATCTGAACAGGATGTTGCGCTTGAGCTGGGACACCTTGGATGGTAGAATCTGGGGAGACTAAACAACGGCAGAACAGAGTCCCAGAGTCAGACACTAGCATGGACGACTTGAGGGCCAGTGAGCAAACTAGACAGAGCTAAGTTCAAGGTTTGTGTCAGGGATTAGAAGGCTGGCTCTCAAAGATGGAGCGGGTTCTGAAGAACCTTAGAAGCCAGCAGAAGAGTCAAGGCATGATTTGTAAAAAGCAGAGGTTCATTATGGGTTTACCAATGGAGGGACAGATGAAAACAGCATTAAGGGAGATTAGTGTGAAAAACAGCCATGCAAAGTGGATTGGGGCAGGAAAACTTAGATTTGCTGAGGATTCTGCAACTATCCAAACATGATGTGGTGTAGGATTGCAGTGGGAGGAGAAGAAAAAGATAATTTCAAAATAAAAACAGGATTTAATTTTTTAATTTTTGCTGTTGAATTCATTGGGGTGACATTGGTTAATAAAATCATGTAGGTTTCAGATGTACCATTCTATAATACATCATCTGTACATTGTATTGTGTGTTCACCACCCTAAGTCAAGTCTCCTTCCATCACCATGCGTATCCTCTTTACTTCCTACCTCCCTGCCTCCCACTTCCCCCTGGTTTTGTCTGTGTCAATGAGGCTTTCTGTTTGTTTTTTGCTTAATCCCTTTACCTTTTTAACCCAGTCCCCCAACCCCTCTCCCCTCTATATCTATGAATCTGTTTCTATGTTGTTTATTAGCATACTAGAAGTGCAGTGTGTGAAATCTCACGGCCCTGCCCACCAGCCCACTGCCCCGCCCACTCACTGGCCACCAGGCACCCAGGACCAGGGCTGTTTTGCTCCAGCCGCTGTTAGGCACCTACCGGGGACCTGGGCTGCTTCACTCAGGCCACCACCGCCACCCACCCAGTTCCCCGTGGTTCCCCGTCTGGTCATTGGTCGTTACAGTGTTATAGCCACAGGCCTTTTGTAATACAGATTTTGTTCATTATATTACATATATGAGTGAAATCATATACTTGTCTTTCTCTGACTGGCTTATTTCACTTAGCATAATGCTCTCCAGGTCCAGAACTTGTTTTATATATGGGAAAGTGAAGAAAAGGGATGAAAAAATTTCAAAATTTTGTACCTGGCTGATGAGTTATAATAAGAACATGGGCAGGGAACCTGAAAGGGGAGGATCAGTTTAGGGGGAAGGAGTGGACAATGATGAATTTAGTTTGGTACCTAGATTCCTTTGAATCTTACAGCTAAACAAGACTTTGCATTAGTCTATGTGGAACACCTAGAATATTTTACAGATGAAGGAATCTGGAGTTTGAGATAATACAGATCATCCTGGCAGAGTTGTCGTAGAGGCAGTTTGGCCATTTGTAGCTGGATTTTATTTGTATGGTTTAAAAAATTTTTTTTTATATATATATTTTTATTGATTTCAGAGAGGAAAGGAGAGGGAGAGATAGAAACATCAATGACAGAATCATTGATTGGCTGCTCCCTGCACACCCACCACTGAGGAGTGAGCCCCCAATCTGGGCATGTGCCTTTGACTAGAATCAGATGTGGGCCCTTCAGTCTTGAGACCAATACTCTATCCACTGAACCAAACCAACTGGGGCTATGTGTGTGTATGTTTTGTTTTGTTTTTAGAGAAAGAGGAAAGGGGTGAGTAGGGGAGAGAGAGAAAGAGACATCAGATCAATTGCCTCCTGTACACTGGGGATCAAATCTACAACCTAGCTATGTGCCCTGACCAGGAATCAAACCCGCAACCTTTTTGGTGCATGGGATGATGCTTGAATCAACTGAGCCATCCATGAATTGTTCACTTAAAGGTTATAATAAATTGTTCACTTAAAGGTTATAGCTGGATTTTAATGACAAAAAAAACTAGTGATACCAATGTTGGATTCACAATAATAGTCTTGTCAAATAATTCTATAAGAATGGATGGATTATCTGAGACAGGGAATGGAGAAAATGAGGAGACAACTAAAGACGTGAAGGAAACAGAATTGAATCAAAAGGCAAAGAAGAGACAGGAATTTTAGCTTTGTTACTTACTAGCTATAGGAACTTGACAATTTATTGACCTTCCTTGGGTCTCAGGCTGTAGTCATACCCAGGCTTGATGGTTGATGAAAGGGGGGGAAGGAGGAGTTTAAAGGGTGTAAGGCTCTGCTTCTAAGGTCACTCATGTGGCCTCTGCTCCTTGCTGGCTGTTGGCTGGAGACATCGGTACCTTGCCATGTGGGTCTTTCCATAAGGGCACTCACAACGTGGTCGCTGGCTTCCCCACAGTGCTCTTGCCTCCTTTGTCAAATACTAATTGACCATGAAGGCATGGGTTGATTTCTGGGGTCTCTGTTCTGTTCCATTGATCTATATGCTTGTTCTTATGCCAGTAAGTGTGAGTACCAGGCTGTTTTTATTACAATGGCCTTGCAGTATAGTTTGATATTCAGTATTGTGATCACTCTAATTTTGTTCTCCTTTTTCAAGATTGCTAAGACCATTTGAGATCTTTTTTAGCTCCATATACATTTTTAGAGTATTTTTTCTAGATCTGTGAAGTATGCCATTGCTATTTTAATAGGGAATGTGTTGCTTCTATGGATTGCTTTGGATAGTATGGACATTTTATTACGTTAAATCTTCCAATCCATGACGGATTATGCTTCCCCTTGTTTGTATCTTCCTCAATTTCTTCAATGTCCCGTTGTTTTCCGAGCACAGGTTCTTTACCTCTATTCAATTTATTCCTAGGTGCCTTGTTTTCGTAGTTGCAAGAGTAAATGGGATTGTTTTCTTAGCGCCTCTTTCTGATAGTTTATTATTGGTGTATAGGAATGCTTTCAGTTTCTAGATATTGATTTTGTATCCTTCTACTTTCCTGAATTCATTTATTACATCTATTTATTTTTATAACGTTTTAAAATGCAAAAATTTTTTAATTATTTAAAATCTATATATTTGGGGTTTCTATGTTAGGAGTACTCAAAGAATGAAACTCAGAGATAAAAATTCTTATTAAGCTCTCTTTACACAGTCCCATTAAATGGGGATTTTACTCTGTTGCTATGGGACTCTTTACACTTATCACATTTACATGTGACTATAAAATATTTCTGTTACGGGCTGATGATTTTAGGTTTACCTCTTGTTTTTGAGTGACTTGTCTTTATCAACAATCTAATTCATTCAATCTTTTAAATCTATTGGTACAACAGTAAGTTTGAGTCAGTGTACCAGGATGACCTAAGTGAGAATGGTTATATCATTTTATCTTAGGGCTCTCTATTTAATGATAATATTTCCTCTGGCACTACTTGTATATGTGTGTATGAGTAACCCAACTTGGCAAAAAATCCAAAACCTCAAACCCCAAACACAATTAAATATGCTGTTCTCATTGGGGAGCTATCCTTCGGTTAAAGTTATACACTATGCTGTCTATTTCATTGCAGTAGTTTTTCAAGGTTCTATTGTAGTCATTAAAAGCTAGCATTATTCTTTAAATTTGAATACAACAATGTTAATCATGAGGACACGCAGTTTGAATAATAAAAGCTGAATTACTTCCGTATAAATGATGCCAGATTAGGCTCTAGTCCAGTGGCTTCCACTTGAGAGAGTGGTCAACATTCACTGACTCCACCTCAGCTGCTCCTCACTCCAACTCTGCAACTCATCTGTGCCTCCCACTCCACTGAAATTGTTCACTTAAAGGTTACAGAGAACTTCTCAGGCCCTTATCATTCTTCTCTGTGAATCACTCCAATAGCTTTCCAGCCCGGCAGGTGTGGCTCAGTTGGTTGAGCATCGACCCCGTGCATCAGGAGGTCACAGTTCAATTCTGGGTCAGAGCACATGCCCGGGTTGCCAGCACAATCCCCAGCAGGGGATTATGCAAGAGGTAGCTGATCAGTGATTCTCTCTCTCCCTATCCCCGCCTCTCTCTGAAACCAATAACATTAAAAAACAAAACAATAGCTTTCCAAGTGCTCTCCCTGCCACACACAGTTCTTTCTCTTCCCAACTCTACATTATTCTCTTCTCAACTTCTAACTACCATCATGATTGAAACTTTTTCAGGATAAAAATCCAAACTTCCTTAGGAAAAAATAATTCAAACTTTTTAATGTGGGACTGGATTTACCATTTGCCAAAATCAGAATCCCCTTTTCATCCTGCTTGAGGTATATGATATCCTGATCACTCGTTCCATCTGGAACGGCTTGACAGTGTACAACTGTGACTGTCGCACTTCTCTGGCTGGTCTTCTTGGTCTTCTGTGCCAGCATCCCTTCTCTCTGGCATTTCTCTAGATCCTGCGCTTATATCCCTTTTCCTGTAGACCTCAACATTTCCTGTGGAAGAGGCTCCCAAATTCACAGCCGAAAGGGCTCCAGATCTATTTCCAGGGGCACCATCTTTACATGGATATTTCATCAACAGCTCAAACTGTGCTCAAAGCAGGCTCATCTTCTCCCCTCCAAAATGGGTCCTTCTATTTCTCTCTCTCAGGATTCCAGAATTCTCCCTGCTGATTCGCTTAAATTCCCAAATCATTTGATACTTTCTTACCTCCCATGACATTCAAGATCACCTCTACTTTTCCTGTCTTTTCCCTCCCATCCATTCTGAAGCCCTTAGTCCCTTAATTGCTGTGAGAGTCTCCTTCACTGTCTCTCTCCCAAACTTTCTATTTTCAATCCTGATGCCAGAGTAACATTTAAAAAACATCTTTTCGTATTTCGTGTCCCTGCTTAGTGGTTCCAGAATAAAGTCCAAGCTCTGATCCTGTCTTGATCTCATCCTATCCTGCCTTTTCAATCTCACTCCCAACCTTGCCCCTATGTTGGATTCCGAAAGTCCATTTGCAGTTCTACAAACTGGCCCGTTTCTGTGCCTTCTCTCACCTGTTTCCCTTACCTGGAATATCCGCTCTCCAAGTCACTTGTTTCCCATGTTCGGAACTTCTGCTCTCAAAATCTATCTTCATCTTTCCCCAGCAGCCCTTTTCTCACTTAGCTGCAATCATTTCCTCCTTCTATTAGATCCCATGCAGCATTTTATCTATTTATCTGTCAACAGTTTAGTTATTTTGTGTCATCTTATTTCCCCTGCTAAACTGTAAGCAAGATTTCAAGTGGCGTCTTCATTTCTTGCCTTCCTATTTCCACCAGGGGGTCTAGTGAAGTGCTGTGCTTATACACATTCTGAATCAAAGAGAATTTTTAAAATGAAAGAGAAAGCCATGAAAGCAGAGTGAAATATGGAAAAACAAAATCGGGAAGAGAGTCCACAGCTTCCGATTTCTACCTAACGTTTCACCCAACAGCCCACATTCCAGCATTGCTCCCTTTTCCCCGCAGAAAGGCTCTCTTTCCATCTGATGATTTATTAATCACGCACAGAGCTGCTCCCACAGTAAACGGACGGCGGGGGAAGGACGAAGAAACAAAACAACTCATGGTCTTAATCTCAAAGACTTGAATGTTGGAGGGGGTGTGACAACCCATATTCCATTTGTGTCCCTGAGTCTGGGTCGCAAGGCGTTTTCACCCCTCAGAACTCGGAGTTTCTAATCACTTAGTGCGGGGACATTTTTAAAAGACGAGAAATTAAAAGCTATGGAGGTTGTCCCAGGTCCGCCCGTAAAAGTTTGCTATGCAGTAGAAACACTAAAATAACTGCGAAAACCAGACGGGGGAGGTTACAGCTGGTGCGAGCTCGGGATCATCAGGAATCCTCTCTCCAACACCCGTGCTTCATTCACAAGGGCTGGTCTCACGGCACCAACACCTCCTGAAGTGCAGGCGTAGAAGCCACGCTCCTCAAACAGCAAACCCCTACCGCACCGCACTGCACCTTAGAGCAGGGAGACGCGCGCAACGGGGTCACCGACGCGGGGCCCACGGGCCCTGGCGCCTGGGAACCCGCTTCCGCCGGGCGCGCCGCAGCCCGCGCGGGCAGGAGCCCCGGGCTGGAAGGTGGTCCCCAGCGCGCCCGGCCTCCCAGAGCCGAGGGCGCCGAAGGGGGAGGGGGCGCGCCCCGATGGCCCCGCAGGCCTCCTGCGCACCCTCTCCAGGCGGCGCCGGCATCCCGCCGCCCCGGGCCCGGAACAGCACGGGCCGCCGGGAGGCCAGGCTGGCGAGAGCCGCGGCGCCCGAGGGGCGGGGATGCGGGGCGGCGCCGCGCCACGGCTCAGCCGCCTCCTCGGCCCCGCCCGCCCGGGTCCGCGCAGCCGGCCCTCCGCCAGCCGGGGACCCGCGGACCGCGGGGGAGGGCGGGGCGGAGAGACGCCGGGCGGCCGGCACCTGCACCGCGGGGTCGCCCCGCCCTGCCCCGGGCTCGCCGCGCGCCGTCCCCTGCCGCTTCCGCCCCCTCCCTTCGCCCTGCTCCCGGCCGGAACCGACTCCGCCCCGCTCGCGCGGCTGCCGGCCGGCGTGACGTCGCCAAGCCCCGCCCCCTGCTATAAATACCGGCGGCGCCCGCACCGCCTCCCCACACTCTCCGGCCCTTGGTACCGCTGCAGGGTTCCCTTTTCTTCCGCCTTCTCCGCCTTCTCTCAGCCTTTCTCGCTCTTCTCCTCCGTGGTGTGGCGACGCCGCGTCCTCTCCCCGCCCAGCCCTCGCCCTCCTCCTCGCGCCCGCGCTGGGGTCCGGTTTCTCTCCGTCGGCCGCCGCCTGCACTGCTGCCCAGCTGGTGTCGGGGCCGCGCTTTTCCTCCTACGTCGTCCCCGCAGCTTATGGCCCAGGCCGCCTTGGGTATTTCTGCTCAAGGTAACCACATCCCTCTTTAAAAATTCCGCCGAAAAAGAGAAGACGCTTTACCCGACTCTTTGGGCCGTTATCTCACGTGAGTACCCATCCGAGGGGGGCGGGCGGGCGGGGCCGGGACGTGGTGCCGGCCTCGGGGGGCGGCCGAGTGCCTCCCGGCCGGGCCCCGCCGCCGCCGGTCGGCGTCCCCGCCGCCGGCCGCCTCGAACATGGCGGACGGCGGAGTGTGTGGCGGCGGCCGGTGCGGCGGCGGCGGCGGCGGCGGCGGGCGCGCCTCAGGGCCTCGGGCGGACGGGCGGGCGCCGGACGCTCGGCGGAGTCCGAGCGGCTGGGGCGAAGGGGGCGTGTGCGTGTGTGGGGGGGGGCGCGCGGGGGGTCTCGCGGCCGGGGGTCGGCGTCGCCTCCGGCGGCGTGGTCCCCCCACCCCTCTCCCGTGGTGCTTTGCTGTTTCCGGGGAGGGGGCCGGGCCGTCTTCCCGAGGGGCCCGGGGCCCGCCGCCCCGACCCCGACAAGCGCCGCGCCTTCTCCTTCGGGCGCCCGGCGGCCGGTGCGGCGGCTGGGGCCGCGCGTTATGAATGGAGCGGGGCGGGCCCGCGCCGGCCTCGGCTGACAGCTGCCGGGGGAGGACGGGCGCTGGGCGTGCGGCCTCCCTCTGGCGGAGGAAAGTTGACGCCGCGCGGGGCCCGGCGGCGGGGAACCCCGGTGTCAGGTAGCGAGCGAGAGGCCTTTGGCCCCCGCTGGAAGCCTCGGGCCTGCCGCTCCGCCCCCCGCGGCGCCCGGGATTGGGCCCCGTCGCCTTCCCTCACCCCAGCCGCCTCCGGGCGCCGGAGGACTCGTCGCCATGGCTTCGTACGGCGTCCGCGCCGCGGCTCCCGGGCCGGGAGGGAGCCCGGTTGGCCGGGTGGCTCCTCGGGTCCCAGCGCGGCCGCCGACAGGTACTGGTGGTAACGTGTGGCAGCTCTCCCCCGAAACGGGACCTGAGCGTAGGGTGCTGGTGCCGAGCAAGCCGCGGGTTCGGAAGCCCTTGCAGTTGACAGCCCCGGGATGTTTCAGCGGTTTTGCCTGGATGTGGGGGGCGGGCATCTTGGATACGTTATGGTAATTTGGGGCCCTGTCCCGATCCCACGGTGTGAGCGAGCGCCCAGCCTGGGTGGGAACCTGAGGACCTCGAGGAAGAGAGGGCTCCCGAGCCTGGCAGAAGCTGGAGTAAGGCCCTGATAATCCTTTAATTCCTTTTACAAATGTAGGCGTTGCAGATGCTGGTCATGAATACAGATGAGCCCTGAGGAGTCTGCGTTTTGTAGGGTGGGTGGGCTCCCGAGTTACTGCTGGTCGGCGCAGTGATCCCGCGGTCAGCACCTTCCCTCTCGCCGCCCGGGTCTAACTTGTAAATTTTCAAACATCCGGAGAAGGGGAAAGAATTGTACCCTCGCCTAGATTCGCATTTTACTTTATTGGTCATCCCGCTGTCCATTCATCAGTCCATCTTGTTTTTGCACGTTTTTCGAAGTAATTGGGTGCTGGCCTGGCTGGGCGTCTCAGGCGGTTGGAGCATCGTCCCATACACCAAAGCAAGCTGAAGTGGCCGGAACACGTCGCTGCTCCAGCTTCAGTGTGCACCTACCGTTCAATAGGCTTTAATCCTGTTTATTCTTTAAGGAAGACACACACACACACACACACACGGTAAAATTCACATAGTTAATGCACAACTCAAGTAATACCGTTTGATGAGTTTTGACAAAAATAGTGTAATCCAAGCCTCTGTCAAGATGTGGAACATTGCCAGCACCCCAGAAAGTTCTCTTTGGCCCCTTCAAACGCTATTCCCTTCTCACCACAGAAGAAGCCATGATTCTGGTTTTGTTGTTTTTAGCAGATTAGAAGTGGAATTACACTGTATGCATTGCTTTGTTTAAAAGACTTCTTGAACTCCGTGAATTTTTGATACTCATGGTGTTTTTATTAGCAGGTTTTTCCTTTTTGTTGCTCAGTGGCCCACTATATTAATCCTTCCTTTAATTTTTTAAAATAAACTTTATTTTAGAATAATTTTAGATTTATAGAAAAGTTGCAAATTTAGTGCAGAAGCTGGTATTGCATACTCCGCGCCCAGGTACATCACTAACTATACTCCAGACTTTCTTGGGTTTTCACCGCTTCTTAGTGTCCTTTCTCTGTTCAGGATCCAGTCCAGAGTACCACAGTGCATCTGGAAGGCTGCCTTCCCCAGACTCTGATCTGTGACAATTAGTCCTTTTTTGTTTGTTTGTTTTTCATGTCCTTAACAGTCCAGAGAAATATTGACCAGATATCCAGCAGAGCATCTTCTTGTTTGGGTTTATCTGCTTTTTTGTCATGATTAGACTGGGGCTTGGGGTTTTGGGAAGGAATATCACAGAACAACTTTAAAAGTCATTGGTAAAGGCAGTGTGGGTTCAGAGAAATATTGGTAATTTGGTGGTACTAGGTTTTTGTGGGTAGTATCTGTCAACGTGAGGGAGAAGTTTTCTTTTTTTCGTTTTACTGGCCTACTGCCAACTTGCTGTTCACTAAGGTGGAGACAGTCTCTTCAAACAGTTGTTAAGGAACTTGAATGCAATGTTGTACATGATCCCACTGATTGACACACACCATTCTAAATGAGAATAATTTATTTTCCTATGACTCCTTTTCTCCACATTTTTATCTAACTTTTCATGGTTTATCTTCAATGTACAGATAATTCTATTTATCGTGTATATAAAGGTTCTCTTATTCTACATGCCCTTTTTATTATTTCTGTTGAGATGTGCCTTTCAAATTTTAGGGCCTTCATTTCCTACTTGTATCTTTTAGTTAGATGGAAATGTTTTAGAGATCATACTGAAGAACATTCTTGAATATCTGAAGTTTAATGGCCTTAGCATTTCACATCACTGCTCTTGGGTTGCATTAAGCAGCAAGATATCTGGAACTATATTGGGAAAAAGATAAAAATGTCTCTGTCAGGATAATTATCCTATTTCTTGGAATAACTGAGAATAAACCATCTCTGTCTCCAACATGAGTCTTTTAGTTTATTTTTAAAATTATTGTGTGTGGGAAGAATCAAGATCTTTATTATAGAGTCTAATGTAAAGTTATCACTGTTACATGCTAGTATTTTGCCTCATCATCCATTAGTATCATTGAGAGGGTGAGCAGACCCTAGTAGATTGAAAGAACATTTTCTTTACCTCTTACAAAAGTGACCATCCTGGTTGAGATGAGATGTGCTTTAGATATGCCTATAGTGTTTCTGAAATCTCTCAGATTCTTGCCCTTATAATTTCTAGTTTTGTCATTTTTCTGATTTCTTCCTTATCCTTTTTCTAGCAAATGCTGCCAGGTTATATTTAAAGTAGCAACCACAGAATTATAGAGGTATGAATACGTCTAGTGGTTTACCTTAGAGATTATATAAGTCTGTCCTATTAAATGATAGCAAGTAATAAGCATTCTTAAAACTTATTTAGCATTTTGTAGTATGCCAAGCACGTTAACATTCATATGTTGCTCCTAGTATAGTAGAGTGACTTAAGTCTAGACAAGTTAGGTATGAGGAAGTAGATCTTTAGTGGTCACTGCCCAATATATAAGACAGTTCTCAAAAGTTAGTTCATATGTATTAGCTAAGTCATAAAGTCTTTTTATTGTTTTGGTATACAGTAAGATTTTATACTTTAAACAAAGAAGAACTTGGAATCTGGAGAGTAAAAGAAATGTTCTGGGTATTTCTCGAGTACATGTTATGTTAGAACATTACTAAATCTTGCATACACATCAGGTTTGTGAGAGTACTGGACATTTAAATTTTAGGCAACTTAGAAATTTCGGTTTTAGAGAACAAATAAAAGCAAAAATGAAATTAGATGAAGGCTGCAAACTGAGTAAGTAGGTAAAGATACTTGGTAAGATGACCATGACTTGAGGTGATGTGAATTTTGTACTATTGCAGCTTGAAAATGCTTGCTATGTAAAGAGAGTACTTCACACTGTGGTGTAAACCTGTGAAACATGTGTGTCATGTGACATTATTGAAACACTAGAGGTCTGAAGCACAGAACTTGTGAAATTTGTGCATGGGTGGGGTCCCTAGGCCTGGCCAGTGATCAGGGCCTATCAGGGCCTGCTGGCTGGGGGTGGACAATGACACCACGGGAGGTTGGAGGAGGCACCAGGGGAGGTTGGCTGCATTGAGCATCTGCCCCCTGATGGTCATTGTGCGTCATAGGGACTGGTCGACCGATCATTCTGGTTGTTCAGTTGTACTGGTCACTTAGGCTTTTTTTACACACACACACATAGGTAGGTAGATAGATAGATAGATAGATAGATAGATAGATAGATAGATAGAGATTCTATTAAAACTTATTTCTGCAATTAAGATGTCAATTTAACCTAACATTTTTAAACATGGGATTAAATGCTGCTACTCTTATTTCCTTCTTTAGGGCGAACTTTCTGACCAAGTGTACAACTACCCAGAAGGCCTAGGAGAAGTGCTGTATAGAGAGCAGTTCGACTTCAACGCTGAGCCACCTTGGGAACCTAGCTGATGATAGGGGGGTTCCATCTCCTAACTTGTCCATGTAAGTATTTTCGCATCCATGCAGGAATCTGGTAAAGTTGAAGAAGAGTTCTGTTTGCTCGGTCTTTTTCAAACTTGCAATTGTATTTACCTCTTAAAATGCAGTGACTCGTAAAACCCTTTAAAAGTTCTAAAACAGGCTTGACATTAGAGGTATACTAATTCAGTTATATGCATCGTTTACCAAAGACTGGATCACAGCATTTATTTTGATTCATGACATGTATGATCATACCTTAGTATTTATTGTAGGCTACATTTTAGGAAATCTTAATAGTCCAGGTTTTAATATAAATTGGAGAGAGGTTTTTAAAATTAAGATGTGGGAAGTAGTTTATCACATTGTTCAAACAGAGCAAATACCCTCCATTCCATTCACTGCACCTGTATCCTAGAGCATGGGATATGAGGGGTGAATCTTAGTTCCTGTTTTTCTAGTTATGAGTATCTTGCCAGACAAAGTGATGTTTAGAGTTTATATTCTTTTTCATAAAATAACTTTATATAGCACTCAGCTGCTGGGGGAAAACGGGTTGTTTTTAGAGGATGTACTGGGAGATCATATATGTACACCTGAGCAGATTTTTCAGGGGGTAGTTTTGTTTTGACTATACTTGATTTTCTATGAATGAATTTGACTTTTAAATCTCTGTGAAAAATGTAATTCCACAGTAAACTTGTTTGAATTTACTAGTAAATTTGTGTTGTTAGGTTCATGTGTTTAAATTTTAAATCTATTACTTACAGATTTCTTGCTTTTGGGATTTTGATGTTTTTAAGTTGGCCAGAGACTTGGCAAGAACACTTGAAATATTTAGGAAAGCTTAGGGTATCAGTTTATAGTGTTTGTTTAGTCTCTCTTGTTAAACAGATTCTATTGAAAGTATTTGCTCTATCAAATTAGGGAGATTATCTTAAAGCAAACCTTTTCAACACATTTGATACTAACCTCAAGTTACAACTTAAGATGGGTTTTTAAATATTTAAGAGGAGGGGAACACAATTTAATGATTTAGAACCCTGACTGGAGGGTTTCTCAAAGCTTTATGAATTTGAGCAAATTGCTTACTTTACTGTTGTGATTTTTATATAACATTCCTTTATTTTATATAAAGTTCCTTTACTCCTGAAATGATAAAATGGTTTCTCTTTGTGTGCTCTTTGGAATAGCATCTATTACCATCACTTAGAACAGAAATTCGGAATTTTGGCCCCACCCAAACCTTCATTAGAATCTGCATTTTATCCAAGTGGTATGTGTATATATTAAAGAGAAGCACTGTTGCCACCATCTGAGTAACCAAGTCAATTCTCTCTTAAATTTCAGTTAACCATCTGCTCTGTTTCCAACATATCTGATGTTTTTCCCCAAGTTGGCTTGGATTTTTAAAACTTTCCTGAGGTGGTGTCAGTTGACATCATAGTCCTAAACAGATTCTAAGGTGGAAATTTAAGAATAAGTGCCATTTTTTAAAAATATTTTATTGATTTTTTACAGAGAGAAAGGGAGAGGGATAGAGAGTTAGAAACATCGATGAGAGAGAAACATCCATCAGCTGCTTCCTGCACACCTCCTACTGGGGATGTGCCCGCAACCAAGGTACATGCCCTTGACCAGAATCGAACTCGGGACCCTTCAGTCTGCAGGCGGACGCTCTATCCACTGAGTCAAACCAGTCAGGGCACAAGTGCCATGTTTTAAGAAAGATCCTATTAAAGTCTCTTGCTATAATGGAAACTTAATAGTGATTATATCTAATATTCCTAGTGATGTTTCTCCCTCTTAAGAAGCTGATATCAATGAGCTGATAAGATCATTACCAAATCAGAGAAAAGTACTCTCTATTTAGAAAAATTAATAACTTGTAGAACTTGGAAAGTCCATAGTTTCCCCCTCTTCTAAGGGGTCTGCAGATGGACGGGCACAGATGGAATAAAGATACTGCTTATTGTGCAGGTTCTGGCAGCCAGAACTGTCTCCTATTTATTATGCCCCGGTGTACAGTGTATGTTAAGTTACATGAAACTGCAGTATGTGATGCTGTGCTGAAAGTGATGGTCCACAATACCTTACTCACATAATTTTGAAATCCAAAAGTTGAGGGGGAAAAATACGTTTTATAGCTTCCTTGATAAACGTAAACTGTTTTGGGAACAAAAACTTGACCTGAATCTGAGCTGATTTGAGGCCATTTTTATCTTATTACAACACCATGCTAATATTCCTAAGTTTTGCTGCAGAAATGATTATAGGGTGTTGACTAATAGCCTGGAGAGTATTACATGATATATGAAGTATGTGTAGTATACTACCATTCTGACATCTTAAAAATTTTAAATTCAAAAAGATAACCTGGCTGCAAAGATTTCTTTTATATATATATATATATATACTAGAGGCCTGGTGCACACGAGCGGCAGGGGGGTGGATTGAGGGGGGGGTGTCCCTCAGCCCAGCCTGCACCCTCTCCAATCTGGGACCCCGCGAGGGATGTCCAACTGCCTGTTTAGGTCGGATCCCCCTGCGCAATCGGACATCCCTCTCGCAATCCAGGACTGCTGGGTCCCAAAGCTCGCCTATCTGCCTGATTGCCCCTTAACTGCTTCTGCCTGCCAACCTGATCTATGCCTAACTGCTTCCCTGCTGGCCTAGTCGCCTCCAACTGTCCTCCCCTGCAGGCTTGACTGCTCACATCTGCCCTCCCCTGACGGCCATCTTGTGTCCACACGGGGCAGCCATCTTATGTGTTGGAGTGATGGTCAGTTTGCATATTACCGCTATTATATAGGACTAGAGGCCTGGTGCATGAAATTCGTGCAAGGGGCTCGGCCCCCCACAGCCGCAGTGGCTTGCCTCGGCCCTCCCAGCCCCGGCTTCGTCAGGAAGGACATCCGGTCTAATTAGCATATTATGATTTTATTATTATAGATTTTTTTTTTATTGATTTCTGAGAAGAAGTGAGGGGGGGGGGAGAGAGAAACATCAGTGATGGGAGAGAATCATTGATCGGCTGTTTCCTGCACGCCCCACATTGGGGATAGAGCCTGCAATCCAGGCATGTGTCCTGACCGGGAGTTGAACCATGACCTCCTGGTTCATAGGTTGAAGCTCAACCATGAGCCATGTTGGCCAGCCTCCAAAGGTTTCTTGACTAAAATTAATAAAAATGGCAAGACAAAATTTTATGTTCCAAAAATATCCTCAGATAACTTTTATAGCAGTTGACATGAAATTCCTGAGGTTAATTTTTTGTGGAGCAACAATACTGTTTGGAAAACTGGAAGTCATTAAAGGCACTTAACACACTGGCCTTTATGAAAAATACTGGTACGTAGCATTGCAGACTGTGTAACTAAAGTATAAATTAACTCTTTGAACTGTGTACTACTCCAATACTTCCAATAGGATTTCTATGCAGGTGGTCTAAGATCTAGGAGTTGGCTTCAGAGTTAGGTTTTTAAGTCAAATAACCATCTGAATTTTGAGGTAAATATCTGGAAATTTTGGAAGTTGCTTACATAATGAAATTTTTTTTTTTTTTTTTTAGAGTATGTGTATATTATAATATGTGACCACTAGCCCAGTTGAGCACTGACCTATGAACCAGGGGATCATGGTTTGATTACCGGTCTGGGTACGTGCCTGGGTTGCAGGCTTGATACCCAGTGTGGGACGTGCAGGAGGCAGCAATCAATGATTCTTTCTCTTTCCCTTCAACTCTGAAATAAGTAAATAAAAAGAAAAAAAAATATGACCACTATAAAATACCTTGATAAGTATTTTTTTATTATTGTTTGAAGTTTTATATATGTCTCCTTTCCCCCCCTGAAAGGTAAGTATTTTAATGCCAACATCTCATATGAATGAAGGTTTGCTAATTGTATAAAAGTTTTTTCATGTCTTTAAAAGAAAATTCCTTAGGGGTTTATGGTGAAGTGGTTTTTTTCCAGTGGGCTAGACTTTCAAGTTGTTTTATAGCTCTGATTATAATTAATAAATTAGTCCAGTAGAAAATTTTTAAAGATTCCATTCCAGAAAACTAAATTTTCTTCTAACCAACTGTTTCTATTGATGATGAAATCAGAGTGAATTAATTATTAGCATATACCTTATGTGTTGTATCTAAGTATGGAAAAGGGATGCAATTCATTGATTTGTTCAAATGGACTCTTAAAATTTGCTTAAAGTTTTTTTTACCTGATTATCATCAGTTAACTTAGTTCTGTTTGTTCATGTAGAAATTTCATATGAACACCAGTTTTAAATATCCATATTCTGTCTCATTTACATGTGCCTTAATAGGACCTGCCCAACCTAAATTGATGTTATTTTAATTAGAGGAATAAAATGTTCTTTACGAGTTTACTAGTACTACTAGAGGCTTAGTGCACGAAATTCCCACCAGGTTCCCACCTCCCCCTTCCCTAGCTCCCTCAGGGCCTTGCCCTGCTGCCGCTGATCGCCAGCCATGTTTCCTGCCACTCCGTCATAGTAAGCGATCGAACTCTCATTCTCCTGGTTGAACTCCCGAGTGAACACTTTGCGTATTAGCCATATATATACTTTTTTTTTTTCCTCTCTCATGTTTCACTGTTAATTGTCAGTAGAGAAAGCAAAACATTTATTCACTATGGAGATAAGAAATTTTAGTTTTGGTAATTTAAAGATTCTGTGATGTAAGCAAATTCAACAGTACATTCATTAATGGTTGTTGGTACTCTTTGACCATAAAGCTGAACAAACTGTCATCATTGAAATGAGGGACCAGTTTTTCTACCATAAGGATATCCTCTTGGCATGCATAAAGTTAGTAGTAATTGGTGGTGCTTCTTTGCTTGTGTAAAAGTAGCGGAAATATATTCTATACAAGCACATTGTGAATAATACCATGTTAATAGATAAAACAGTGTTTGAAGGACATGGTATTCTTTCTTTGGGCCAATTTAAGAATCTTTTCTGGGAAGGCCAAAAAGATTGGAAAGCAGTGTAGACCAGTTTTTAAAGGGGAATAAATGGTTCCTATATTTATTACAAGAGTCATTTGAGCCTAGAGACTTAACAATGACTATCAATATGTGTGCTTATTACATTCTCTTTGCCTGGTCTTATTTCAGAGTTTTTGAGTTTGAAGTTTCTTCCCCTCTCCCCCCCCAAAAAAATTTTTTTTTAAACACTTAATTCCAATTAGGAGTAAAGGTTGGTATTGTGTAGACTATAAAATTTAGGTAAGGGTAGGCTGCCATTCAGGGTTGGCCATTGTTAAAATAAGTCTAAGGCGGCTGTTACACATGAAGTGCTCTCAGTACTGGAAAGGTGGAGGAAACAAATACTTCTGTTCTTCACTGCCATTTCAAGGTCATCCATGCACACTTGAGCAATTTGTCACAAGCTAACTGTAGCAAATTCCTCCCCTCCCCTCCCTCTTTAGTCCAGTGTTAGCCATTCATTTCTTTAATCGAGTGAATATTGTGAAGAACATTATGGCATAAATAGAAAATATTTGAATATTTGTACAGCATACAGTTGTAAGGATTAAGCTGATGTTCAGTCTGCCCAGACCATACCTAGCCTCCAGGAGGTCTGTAACTAACAGAAGCCAAGATAAACTCTTTTGGAATATTCTGCTCTAAACTTTTTGCCTTTTTATTTTATGTAAGCACACATTTCAGTCTCTCTCTAGGATTTAACTTGCTATGGAGTTTTGTTCCCTTTTTTTTCTTACAATCTAGCTTTTTGTAAGCTTATGGATTGGTCTTTGCTACCTTGAGCAAAGTTATTGGGAGTGGGTAATCTGTAATGTGTGTGGACTTGGTCCTTAGTTTAAAATTTTCTTATGAAACCAGAATCTTCTAGGACTGCTCTGTTGACTACAGTAGCAACTACGCAGGTGACTATTTAAATTTAAAATAAAATTTAAAATTTGAAATTAAGTTCCTCAGTTGCATGAGTCACACTTTGAGTGTTTGGGAGCTATATGTGGCTAATGGCTATTGTTTTGAATAGTGATAAAATTTTCACCGCACAAAGTTCTGTTGGACAGCAGCACTCTAGGATAATTGTTATTGTGAGTAGTATTAGCCATAATAATCGTAAAACATCTATTAACAATCATAAGAATTATGTATTCTTTTTGTTTTTTTTTCTCCTTAGATTTGTGTAATAAAACACTGTTTCTTTAAAAAAATACTTTGAGGACTTTTCAGGTGTTTTTTCTCTCCTTTTCTTTTAAAAAGCATCTTTATTGTTAAAAGTAGTTACATATGTATCCTTTTTCTCCCCATTGACCTCTTCTAGTCCACCCCTGCTCCCCGCCCCAGGCCTTCACCAGTACCTTTCAGTTTTATGTTCTTTAGTTGTCTACATGTTCTTAAGACACCATTTCCTACTACGGCTTTATGTGCTCATGCAGACTGAAATTGAGACTAGGTTTATGTTAACTGTATGACTTTCAATTATCTGTTTCTTTTTACTGATGTCCAGTTTATAAAGAGCTCCTAAATAAATATGATATCTTCTTTGCTCATCATGTTTGGCATGACAGAAAGTAGAATGGGATATCCTGGTATGTTGAACATGGACACTATAACAAAACTCCCCAAATAATTAAGCAATCCTTAAAATAGGAGATATTTGGTATCCTAGGAATTCATGAAGAGCTCTTACAGGTAAGTAGGAAAAAGAAGAAAAAAATTGTAAAATAAGCAAAAAACTTGAAAACTACTTTTCACTAACAACTTAACAATTCTGCTCTCATGTATGTGGCTTTAGACTTTGGTGCCTAAAACCAACACTACTTAAACTGCCAATCAGCAAAATAGACTCTTGCGCCAGCATGTAAAATAGCACAGTGCTTGGTTCTTAACTTGTCGGTTAGCTAGTTTGCAAACCACAGTTTGACTAGCACTTTTTGGGAAGGCCAAAAAAATTGGAAAGCAGTATAGACCAATTTTTATGTAATTACTCTTGTGGGTTATGTAAATAATAGCAAGAAGTTGTATCATAAATAGTGAACATTTATAAATAATGTAGCAAAAATGGGAAGTAATCTGTATGTCAGTTCAGATAAATAAACATTGTATATCCACAACAATGAAAATTAATGGACTCCAGTCACATCAGTCCACGTGGATGAACTAAAACTATAAAGTTGAGCAGAAGAGGTCAGTCATAATAGAGAATAGTGATTCCATTTTTAGTTGAAAACAGTAAAGCTAATGTTTTAGGAGCATATAGAAGAATAAAACTATTAAATAACAAGGGATAGGGCATAGACTTTGGACCAGGGGGTCCCAGGTTCGGTTCCGGTCAAGGCCATTTACCTCAGTTACAGGCTCCTCCCCAGCCCCGGCTGTGGTTAGGCATATGCAGGAGGCAACCAATCAATGTATCTCTCACATTGATGTTTTTCTGTCTCTCCCTCTCCCTTCCACTCTCTATTAAAAAAACAAAAACAAAAAAAACAGGGGAAAAATATCCTTGAGTGAGGATTAACAAAAGAAAAGTCTGACATGCATATTAAGTTTTCCTCTTGGAGAGGTGACAGATCTGCTGCTATAAGGTATTCAAAGTAGTAATTAAGTACATCTGTTTATAGGGTTATTCCTGTGCTGCACCAGGAGAGCTCATGTATTTCCTGTTCGTGTTATATTATAGTAGTTATCTTCAATGTTACCACCTCTTAATTACTAAAACAGATATTCCCTCCAGAAACAGATTGAGTTTTCACATCAAACACTTTTTTTTTTTTTTAAAGGGAGCCTAATCTTGTCAGTTGCATATGCAGATGCATATTGCTATGAAAATACCATGTTTCATCTTATTAAAGATATATTTTAGAACTTATTATGAGGCATTTCATTGGGCAGGTTTACACAGGTACTTCATATATAGCCTGTTGGGTTCATTCTTTTAGGAGTTCCCTCAACCCCCACTTCTTTAAGTATATTCTATGTATTCTTATTCTTTTCTGTCTTTTAAAATTCAAGCAGTCAGCTTTATATTCCTCTAGGGTTTCTTAGTTGTTTTCCAACCTCATTACCTGAAAAATAACTTTAAGGATGTTTATTACCGTTACTGGCTTTCCTCTTAGGTCAATTGAAGCAAACCCTGTCCTGATTCTTAGCAGGTTTACCTGCTCCAGACTTTATACCTATAGTGCCCAAGCCATCTTTTAGAAATCTCTTCTAATACTCTTTTGCCCAGTTACTTCTAACGGTATTCTGTATGGTAAGTAACTTTCCTTTTGGAGATAGAATGCAGAGGTGACCAACAGCATTGTGTCTATTTTTAAGGCTGTGAGCTGAGTGCTAAGTTATCAGATGCCAATGTAATAATAAAAAAAGTTAGAAGTGCCCTTAGGCTTCTTCAGAGTAATAGTATAAAGTTCCAAATAGGTCAAGTTCTAGGCCTTTTAGAAAAGTGGTTGATGTATTAAGGTTGGGTTTCCTGAGTAGATGTCTCTGAAATAGTACTCTTCAACCGTTCAGCTCTCCCTGTTCTACTTCCAGGGAGGTCTTCACTTCAGAAATCCAAGACCCATATTCATCCAGCCTGGTGTCAAGTGGGCTGTTGCTGCCAGAATTATCTTGTGATTATTTGAGAGATGTATCAGTTTCTTCTGAAGTACAATCAACTGTAGAAGCCTTTGTAGCAGGTGTGTAACAAGGCAAGTGCCCAGTGCTGTAGCCATTACTCTTGGAGCTACCTTTTTGATGAACATGAGGACTCAACTGCCTCATGAAAGGCTCCAGGAGAGCAGTGTGCAGTTCTTTGGAGATTTTTCTTTGGCAGCTCTTCATAAAAAATGTATTATCAAAAAACACCAATGTGAAGGTGTATAGGAATGTTAAACTGTTCTTTCTTCCCAGCTATCCAAGAGGAAATTACTTACTATAAAAGTAGTATTGTGATTACACCACTTGTAGTAGTGTAAAATAAGGTGAGCTTTCTTTCACCATCTAATCTAAGAGTACTATGCAAATTGACACTCACTCTGTTACACCTAAGTCACGCCCACCAGCCAAACTGGCTGTATGCAGTTAACCCAGCCAAGATGGCAGCCACAGAGCTAGAGCAAACAGGAGGCTTCTGTTGCCTGCCGAGGCCAGCTGGGCCTCTGCTCAAGGCAACAATGTTTCAATTATAGAAGATAAATAAACCCCAGAAACCTGCTTCCAGTCAGCTTCGCTGGGACGTTGGGTCAATAGGAGCTGTGGGCAGCCTGAAAATGGCCTTCAGCCCCTCACCCAGGCTGGCCAGGCACCCCAGTAGGGACCCAAACCCTGAAGGGCCTGTGGGCAGCCTGAAAATGGCCCTCAGCCACATGGGGTGAGGGTCCCACTGAGGGTCTTGGCCAACCTGCAAACAGCCATCAGCCCCTCACCCAGGCTGGCCAGGCACACCAGCAGGTGGACATCCCCTGAGGGGGGGGTCCCAGTCTGTGAGAGGGCACAGGCCGGGCTGAGGGACACCCCCCCCTCCAGTGCACAGATTTTTGTGTACTGGGCCCCTAGTATTGTATAAATAAGGTTTTTAGTTGTGAAAATAAAGACTCTCGTGAGAAGAAAATACTTCCTAGTATCAATAAAAGTAAATTTGCTCTTAAGTTATAAAGCATTTTGGAGAGAACGTAAGATTGACGTAGGGTAGATTTTCTCAGGTTTAATGTAAATAATTCAGTATTCAGCAGCACCAGACTATATTATGTAATGGTCTGTATTGTATTGGAGCCAGTAAACTAGTCCTGTTTCTGATGTACAAGCCATGGAAAGTGGTACAGTGTCTGTTACAGGAATTTTACTCAGGATTAGAACACTGGGAAGTTTGGCAGAAATTCCCAATGGTGTTTAAAATTGAGGTGGATTAACTTGGCAGATCTGGCATACAGCATAATCTCTGCTTACCCCCAAGACCTGCACACTTATTTTCATTTTGGCCACCTAGAACATGCTCATGTCTCAGATTCTGGGTTAACATGTAACTTTAATGTCACTTGAAAACATTTTAGCAAAATATTTTCTTACTTTAGTGCTTGAATTAAGACAGAGATGTTCTTTTGTGAGACAGTGGAGGTATGATTAAGAATTGCTTTTTAGGAATCCTTCAGGAGGTTGGGGGGTAGGAAAGACTCAAGATCAGCCCACCCTTATCCAACTCTACTTAAGCTTCTTCCGTTGTGGAGATAGGCAGCTTCCAAAGGGACACTTTGAACAAAAGGCATTGGTAGCTCAAAATGTATTTAAAACTTCCCTCTGAAGGTTTTTGTGTTTTGCAGATTCTTTTGAGGAATTAGTTTTCCCTGGGCAAAGCTTTTAGTGCTTAACAGTAACTGGTGTTTAACAGTAAATGACAGCTAAGGTTTACATTTACATGTGGGTCGCTTGTGAATCAAGGTTTTGGGCTCCTTTTAAGAATGTTAAAGATGAATCATGTTTTCCAATACACTTAAGGGAGTGTCATCACCATTGCTAAGTTTAAGAGTTGTGAATCCTTTGTCTCATCTGTTTCTGAGCACCTACTCTGGGTTAGAAATTAGGAGAATATAAAAACCTTCAGGGAGCATTTAAGAAAATGGTGGAGACAGTGCTCACTTACCCACATTTACCATCTGTTAATGTATAGGCTTTATTAGTATTGGTTTTAATAAACAATTTTATTGCAGTACTTGGTATAACTAAGTAAATTAAATAATATTAATGTCCTATATTTCTTTAGTGTTTTAAGTGTGTTTAGTCCATTGGTCCTTTTGTCAAGTATTAATATAATAAATGAGTTTTATTTTCCAATCAGTTTCCTTTTGTGAGTCAACTAGGGATTGGTAAACTAATTCTGAATTGAGAGTTCCATTTCAGTGATAGTATTGTCACTCTATAAGCATTGTATCTTTACTTTAGAGCAGGGAATATTTTCTAATATTTGTATTCATGTTGGTAGTATCATTATTTGCCAACTGTTTCAGTTTGGTGCCCTCAGTTGATGTTTAAAATTATTTCACTTCTACAAAAGTCAGATTAGACAGAAAGCAGATATGTTTTGAGTTGGAATTGGGGAATGATTGCAAAAGGGATATGAGGGAACTTTAGTAGTGGTGATTACTGGCGTGTACACATTTGTCAGAATTGGGTATACATTCCGTGCAAACTGTTGATAAGGTAGATGAAAAAGGAAAAAATAATGGGTTTTACCTGAAAATGAAACAAAAAAGAAGGAACAGCCAGCCAGGTAAAAATGTAGAAAATATTTATATGAAGAAAGGTTAAAAAGCTAGGAATAAGTAGGCATGATAGGATGTTTTTATACCATATTTGAATAAATTTGATTAACAACTGGGAATTTAGTCTGAGAAGTGGTTCATTTATTATGGGAATATGCTAAAGCTCTAATAAAGAAACTGTTGCCCTAGCCAGTTTGGCTCAGTGGATAGAGCATCGGCCTGCGAACTGAAGGGTTCCAGGTTCGATTCTGGCCAAGGGCATATGCCTGAGTTGCAGGATCAATACCCAGTGGGGGGCATGCAGAAGGCAGCCGATCAATGATTCTGTCATCATTGATGTTACTATCTCTACCTCTTCCTCCTCTCTGAAATCAATAAAGAAATATTTTTTAAAAAAAGAAAGAAAAGAAACTGTTAGTTGTATTGGTTTTCCAGGAAAAGGAATCCAGTGTGCTGAAGAGACAGATTTTTTCTTTTATTTTAAATATGATTTGATCAGCATCTCTAGAGTTAGCCTAATTAGTTATTCTGTGCCCCAGTGTCTTCAAAGGTAAAACGAGGTTAATAACATCATGGCTTTAAGAGTTAAGAAAATTGATACTAGATAGATGATGTACTTAGAACAGCGCCTGGCATATTGCTATAAAAAAATGTTTGCTGTTACATTTATTCTAGTTTAGCAGGCAGTGAGAGTTGGATGTATAGATTATGTAGATCAAAAATAGTTTGTGGGGAACTGAAACCAAGATGGCGGCATAGGGAAACATGTGAAATTGCTGCCTCACACAACCACTTCAAAACTACAACGAAGAGAAAGGGAGGACACCACCCAGTACCACAGGAAGGCTGGCTGAGTGGAAATTCTACAACTAGAAGGGAAGAGAACAGCACACTGAGACACAGAGGAGGTGCAGAAGTAAAGTTCAGAGGTACAGAGGCAAGAGCGGAGAGGGCTGGCAATTGAGGATGTGGTTGTCCTTTTCAATCCGGAGGCAGTCACAAGCTCCCGATGGCTCTGAACTCCAGTTCCAGGTGAGTTTCTGGGGATCCAGACTCATACGAGGAGAAACTGGACTATTTGGCACTGGGAAGAACTCCAGAGTGGCTTTCTCTCAGCGGTGCTTACATTGATTACCTCAGGACACTGAGACACAGACCTGGGGCCTCTTAGGGCAGGGCTGAAGATGAGCCATAGCTGTTTGCTCCGCCCTGTTGATTCCCCGAGATCCTGCCCCACCCAAGCTTCAGGCAAAGGCTTTTGCATATAAAAGGCTGGGTGGCCTCAGGCAGAGCCTGAATTAGCACCTCCTTAGAGATCCAAGACCCAGTGGTCAGAGTGGGACCACCCAGATTTCAACTCCTCAGATCCATAAGGGACACACTCGGGGCACACTCAGTAGGCACCAAAGCCCCACTGAAGGAAGTCTTGCCCCATAAGGGTGTCTCCAGCACAGAAGTTCTCCCACCATAGACACAGCTGATTTTCACAGCCAATTGGCCTGGAAGTCAATTCCTCCCAGTGATACCAACAACAATCAAGGCTTAGCTACAACAAGACTGTGCACAAAGCCCACAAAGGAGTGCACCTAGAGTTGTCCACCTCAGGTAATTGGGGAGGCTGAGCCACTGGGCCCTATAGGACACCTAGCACAGAAAGCCACTCGGTCGACACAGGGAAGCAGCCAAAATGCAGAGACAAAGAAACAGGTCACAAATGACAGAAATGGAGGAAAGCAAACGACTGGATATAGAATTCAAAACCATGGTTATAAGGCTTTCCAAGAATTTTCTAGAAACTGCCGATAAATTTAATGAGACCCTCAAGGATATGAAAAAGACCAGCTAGAAATTAAGCATACCCTGACTGAAATAAAGAATAATATACAGAGATCCAACAGCAGACGAGAGGATCGCAAGAATCAAATCAAAGATTTGAAATATGAGGAAGCAAAAAACCTAACCGAAAAAGCAAAAAGAAAAAATAATCCAAAAATATGAAGATAGTGTAAGGAGCCTCTGGGACAACTTCAGGCGTACCAACATCAGAATTATAGGTGTGCCAGAAGAAGAGAAAGAGCAAGATATTGAAAACCTATTTGAAGAAATAATGACAGAAAACTTTCCCCACCTGGTGAAAGAAATAGACTTACAAGTCTAGGAAGCACAGAGAAACCCCAATAAGAGGAACCCAAAGAGTACCACACCAAGACACATAATAATTAAAATGCCAAGGGCAAAAGACAGAGAATCTTAAAAGCAGCAAGAGAAAAGCAGTTAGTTACCTACAAGGGAGCACTTATACGACTGTCAGCTGATTTCTCAACAGAAGCTTTGCAGGCCAGAAGGGAGTGGCAAGAAATATTCAAAGTGATGAATAGCAAGAACCTATAATCAAGATTACTATACCCAGCAAAGCTATCATTCAGAATTGAAGGTCAGATAAAGAGCTTCACAGACAAGAAAACGCTAAAGGAGTTCATTACCACCAAACCAGTATTATATGAAATGCTGAAAGGTTTCCTTTAAGAAAAGGAAGAAGAAGAAAAAGTAAAGATTAAAAGTTATGAACAACAAATACATATCTATCAACAAGAGAATCTAAAAATCAAGTGAATAAAAAATCTGATGAACAGAATAAACTGGTGAATGGAATAGAATCGGGCATAGAATGGGAGGGGACTGAATTCTCGGGGGAAGGGTGTTGGGGGTGCGGGAAGCAACTGGACAAAAAATTTGTACACCTATGGATGAGGACAGTGGGGGGGGGGTAAGGGCAGAGGGTGGGAACTGGGAGGAGGGGACTATGGGGGGGGACAACTGTAATAATCTTAACAATAAAGATTTAAAAAAAATTGTGGGGAGGGATGTCCTTATCTCTATGACCATACTACTCTAGGAAAAGCTCTGCAGAATATGGGCATTTAGCAGAAAAGACTGCATGGAATGGGTGGGACTGATCTTTTGTAAGTACTGAGGGTCCTGACATTAGAGGAAAATTACCTTTTCCCTAAGCACTATTGCTATAAGAAACTAAGAATCATCTTGTCCTGACTCTAATAGCTAGACTTCTTTAAAAAATTAAAAAGCTAGACTTGTTGAATTTAGTAGCATTTGGCCTGTGGTGGTCTATAATTGATAACCCAAGATTCCCAAATATTACATACTAGGGGCCCGGTGCACAAAAATTTGTGCACTCGGGGTGGAGGGAGTCCCTCAGCCCAGCCTGTGCCCTCTCACAGTCTGGGACCCCTCAGTGGATGTCCTATGATGGCCCCAGTCTGCCAGGCGCCTTTTGTGTGTGTGTGTGTGTGGCCACTGGGGACCTGCCCCCAGCCGCATCTGAGGCTCAGAGCAGTCCTCCTGTGTGTGTCTACCTGCCGGGGGCCTGCCCCCAGGCTTGGAGCAGGCATCCCCTCTATGTTGATCTCTCAGACTCTTGCCCTCCCCTGCATGTTGTTCTCTTTTTTGAGCTGTGACCAGGGCTGAGTGCTGCCTGCCTCCCAAGCTTGCCTACTGCCCATCTTCCTCCAGCC